>WTXV02049777.1:0-15470 GCA_009823435.2 Nymphicus hollandicus
TTTTTTCAGTGGGTCTGTTTAAGTATGGTTTATCTCTCACTAGGAAGAAATAACAGTTATCCCGTTGTGGCTTGCACAGGTTTATTATGTGATTAAATCCTGTATAACCCTGGTTAGCCTGTTTATATTTGGCAGTAGTTTAAAGAATAATCTGCGGTTTAAAGACTACATTGTATGCCTGAGATAGAATAATCTTGTAAATCTTAACCTTATTTGTTTGTGGTTAAGTTAAAGAAGATTTCATTTCCAATTTTCTGTTTAGGAATTTTATAAAAAATGAGCTTCACTGTAACTACATGCAGTAGCTGCAATAAGGAAGTAGTGGAGTTTGCTTTGCCTTCCACTGAATAAAGTATTTAATGATTTTTTAATTCTTTAGTTCACCATCTATTATGTTTGTTCAGCTTGGAGAACCTTGCAGATTCTTATGTCTGCCCTTCAGGGTCATCAGAATGAAACGCTGCCAGGGATGGGGCAGCCACAGCTTCTCTGGGTAACCTGTGCTAGGGCCTCACCACCCTCACAGGGAAGAACTTCTTCCTAATGTCTCATCTAAATCTACACTCTGTCAGTTTAAAACCATTCCCCCTTGTCCTGTCCCTACAGGCCCTTGTCAAAAGCTCCTCTCCAGATTTCTTGTTGGCCCCTTTAGGCACTGGAGCTGCTCTAAGGTGTTCGCGGAGCCTTCTCTTCTCCAGGCTGAACAAGCCCAGCACTCTCAGCCTGTCTCCAGAGCAGAGCTGCTCCAGCCCCTGAGCCGTCTCCGTGGCCTCCTCTGGACTTGCTCCAACAGCTCCATGTCCCTCTTATGCTGGGGGAAGATCCATGTTACTCTTGTGTTGCTCTAGGTTTTTACTGTTTTTTAGTCAGATGTAACTTGCAGCATGCACGAAACCTGTATATGAGAACCACATATGGTGCCAGTATGCTGAGACTGGATAAATATCCCTTTCTCCTATATCAATGAGTTCGAAATGTATCTTAAAGGTCATTCAGGATGGTGATTAGGCAAAAGTATTCCTGCTCCCTTTTGTAGAGAAATAGGCCATTAAAGGATTTTTAATGACTATTGTATCTTAAAACAGCTTAGCATGCTAATCCTATTTCTTGTCTGGTTTGGCAGTGCTTACAGCAGCAAGGTGTTCCGGGTTACTTTCTTGACTTTGGCTGCATCTCTAACGGTACCTCTGCTTGGAGTAACTGTTCTACTGGATTGTCCTATAGACCCTCAGCCTATAAGGTAAATTGTTGCTTTGTTTTGAAATAAATGTTGAAGGGTGACTTCTTGTATGTGTTCTGCAGGTGGTTTTGATGGTTTGGGTTGTTTTGGGTTTTTTTTCCTCACCAAACAGGAGTCAGCTGTGTAAAGGGGTTCTAACTAGGTTAAGAAACTGGGAGTGATTGTAGTATTACCCACTGCCATGGCTTGCTTTGCGTACCCAGCCTGTTTCTGAGCTATCTTGTGCAGCTGATCATGGAAGGAGCTGAATGACTTAATGCTGTCCAAGTTGTCAGTGGAGCTTGTGATTCCTCATGTGCACTCTTGCCTTCTGTGAGATAAGAACTACATTTTCACTAAGGACCAAGCTGCACCCCTGTTACTGTAGTTCTGCAAAAAGAGAGACTGTTTGTCTGAGGATGGAAGTTGAAATGGATAACCTGACTGGGTTGTAGTGCTTTGTACCAGCACAACCACATGGTGATATTATATTTAAAGGCAAATGTCATCAAGTAATGCAGCTAGGTGATTTCTGCCCTGTCTGAATCAAGGTCTGTATCAAATGTGTAGTGTAACAGTGAATCCTCTATGTGAGGTAATGTCACCTGTTTTGGGAGAAGTTGTGCTTTGACTGCTAGCATAGAGTGAAGTCAGGCTGTTCAGTGCGCCTGGCATTTTGAAGTAAGTGAAAATACTCAGTCTGATATTTACGATCATCTCTATAAATCCTTACTGAAAAGGAACAACACCACTGTAAATATCTCTAGAGCTGAAAGTGTTAATGTGGGAAGGTAGCACTTGCCACTAGGCTATTAGACATAATCTGCCTTATCGCAAATGATAATGAAATGCTTTCTGACGTGGTTTGGTTTAACAAAACCCCGTTCCCTGAACTACATTGCAACTGAACAGTAATTCTGAAAGCCAGTAGCATAAGGCTATGATGCTTTTCCTATTATATAGGCCTGGTCTAATTCTAGTCCAGAGTAAAAGTATTCTGCACGCTTACATTTCTTACTTTAAGTCCCTTTTATAAGACAGAGAGAATTATTCTTCCTGCCCAAATCACTGGCTTATATTGTACATTCTCAATTAGCTGGTTAGCTTAATTGCTAAAGGTGGTTCCAGTCTGTACAATAGAAAGGATGATTCTGTGTGATGTTTGAGACATTTGGAAAAAGCTCAAGGAGATGGATGCTGCCTCAATCAGTCCCTTCAGTGAACGGACACGTTTGAGAAATCTCATTTGCCAATAGTGATGTTATTCCTGTAAGCCACTGGAAGTAACGAGGAATAAGAGGGGAGACAGAGATCAGATGTGAAACTCCATGAGAAATTTCTGCAACTCTGGTTTATTTCCTTTCTGTATGAGCCTGTCTTGGATAATATTGATCTCAGGGAGGATTTTCTGCTTGCAAACACAGCTGTCCAACATTCCCAGCAAATGAGTTCCTTATTAGAAGGCTGCTCTTCTCATCTTAACCTCTCTAATGCTTGGAAGAAGGGATGGAAACTGAATTTGTGTTAGCATTTTGAAGACAACTGTGCTGTAAATCACCTGTGACATAAGCTAGTAATTCATCTGGCTTTGCCACTGCAGTAATAGATACTTAAAGGAATGTTTGTTGCCTGTAGCCAGACAGATAGAAGTATATATTTTTTCTCTCCTTCTGAATTCTTCATGTTGTGAACCCGTTTTCCTTAGTTGTCATGGCTTTTATAGTTTGCAGCTTCAGTTGACTTCCTCCAGTCACTGCAGCTTTAGAAACTGTAATAGTTTTTACCACATGAGTTGCTGTGTGGTTGATGACAAATAGGTCCTGGATCCTGTGAACCCGGGCAAGGCTGGGAGTCAAAATTCATCTTTTTAAGCTTCTACAGGTGGAAGGCATTTGCATAGGGTCATGTGAGGAGTCTTTAGCATACTCTTGTGAATGAACCCCTAATGAGCTTACCACTTTGGACATGTGTGCAGTTTTTAGTAGTAACTTAAAATCCTTAACTCATGGGGACTGAAGTGGCTTATGTGTGAGTTTTTAAGAACCTAAGAGATTCAAACATCTTGAAGTTTGCCAGCACAGTTAAGGCTGTTTTTGAAGCACAGTGCTTTTGAGCCTGGTATTTAAGCTGAAGCTGTGTAAGCATCTCACTGCTTCTCCACATCTCTGTAGTTAGTTGGAACTCCAGTTGTCTTGAACGTGGCTATTTTAATGAATAAAGGTTTGCAAGATTTGACCTTATTTTGTTATTTTGTAAGTTGAGTCCATACCCTTTAAATTTGTGTAACTTACTGCTTTGGGTTGGCCTTTCTCTATGGGAATAAATTCAAGTCACGAACAGGAATATGCTGCAATATGGTACAAAAGCAGGTGTGTGCTGGTGCTCAAAGTACTGGAACACCTTTTTCCCTAGCTGTATGCCAGTTAGCAATTTTTATTATTTTTTTTATAATGAGAGTGCTATACAGTGTCTGCTCTCAGTGTACTGTAAAATGCCATGCTTTTAAATTTTAAAGCCCTTTTGCTTAGGAATTTTCTTATCTCTAATTAGGAAAAATATTTTGGTGCAAACAACTTGTTCAGCTGAATAAGAAAGCAGTTATTCTTTGTGTGGTGGTAGTGCAGAAATCACAGAATCATAGAATCAGCTAGGTTGGAAAAGACTCTCAAGATCATCCAGTCCAGCTGTTCCCCAGCACTGCCAAGGCCACCACTAAACCATGTCACTGAGGGCCTCGTCTACACAGTTTGTGAACACTTCCAGGGATGGTGATTCCACCACTGCCCTGGGCAGCCTGTTCCAATGCGTGACTGCTCTTTGGGGAAGAAATTGTTCCTAATATCCAGCCTAAACCTCTCCTGGTGCAGTTTGAGGCTGTTTCCCCTTGTCCTGTCACTTCTCCTTTGGGAGAGAAGAGCCCAGCCCCCTCCAGGCTCCATCCTCCTTTCAGGCAGTTGTAGAGAGCAATAAGGTGTTGTTGGACTTGAAGCCGTATGAATTTCCAGATATGTCTTAGGAAAACATAACTGCAACTTTTCTGATCAGAACCAGAGAATTATGATCCTTGATGAACAAGAGCCAATTTCTCAGCTTGTCAGCTGTGGTTTCTTTTTGGAAATATGCTGTAAGTAAAGCATAGGTCAGCTTTGCAGGAGTTGGCAAACCAGGAAAAGAAAATGGTGCAGTGCGTTGCTCAAGCGTGTTTGCAGATCTAAGTGAGAGATCATGAGGTCTGTGTTCTGTTTTGCAGTTTGAAGGAACCTCCCCTCCTGACGGGTGTGCTTGAGCCCAATGTCAAGTTGCGCAAAGCTGAGCGGTTATGGGAAAATCAGCTGCTTGGACCCGAGTCCATTGCCAACATCGGGGGTAAGCACTGACAAAATAACCTCTTAAAGAAGGGTCTCGAAATGTTGCTCCATTGGTAGTTTGTTCAGCAGTACACATGTTAGATAACAAACTCTGCAAGTTATTTTGAACGTGCAGGGTTTTTCTAGAAATACATGTGTTATGTAACAAAACCTGGCTGCTATATACTGCTCCATCCCTGCCAGTGTTCAAGGCCAGGTTGGACGGGGTTTGGAGCAATCTGGTCTAGTGGAAGGTGTCCCTGCCCGTGGCAGGGGGTTGGAATTAGATGAGCTTAAAGGTCCCTTCCAACCCAAACCAGTCTTTACCCAGTATAAAATAAATCTTGTTTCCAGATTATAAATCCCTGTATTGCAGGACTGAAAGCAGCAGCAATGTAGTCAGTCTTACATTTGGAGGCAGTGGTCCTAGTATTCATCTAGTTAGCTCTTAACTGGGAATTAATATTTACAGGGTAATGCCTACTCTTTTAATGCTCACTGCTGCTGAGAGAGCTGACTTTTGTGGTGTTAATTTTTGCTTATATGTGAGAAAAAAATATATCAGGTTGATAAATAGTATATTTGCATATTTGTGGTACATGCATTACAGCTGCCACACCACCTCTGAGCAGTTTCTTAACAAGGTGGCTGTACTGGTAGTGTTTCAATGTTTTTTCAGTCTCGTTGGAAATTGGAAGGAAACCTTCCTGTAAGGGACAACGGACATACAGTGAAATAAACAGTCTGACTGGAAATAAGTTTGGGATGAATAAATGTTGAAGTCGTCTTATTCCCTTTTGAAAGTGTAATTAGCAAACTGAAAACTAAATCGGTTAAATTGGAGATGGAAAAATCAAAGCAGTGGGCTCTTCTCATCCAATGGTCTTTTATTTAATTTGGTTCTGTGGAAAAGTTTGTGCGTTGTTTGTATTCAGTGAATCTGTCTGATGCTATCACTTGGCATGAATATAGTAATTTGGCAATGATTTGGATTTGGGTGGTTGTTCAGTTGCTGTGGGTTTTGCAATTCTTCTCCAGACCTGATACAATATGAGCATTGGCAGATGTCCAGCAGCCTGTGGACTGTATCAGAATGAGAAGTCTTATCTAGTCAGTCTCTTGTTGAAGAGTGGTAGGATGGGTGCAGTGCCTGATCCAGTTTGATGCTTGTCTAGAAACTTGCCCAGAGGGATCAATACAGTGACTAGCTATTAAGTTGTTACATCCATCTTTAATCAAAGATTTGGACTACTTATGGGTGAAAAGCTTCATATGCCATATTTTAACTCCTAAGGCTTCAATCCTTCCTCTTCTTTCTCAGTTGGAAAAAAATCTAACTAAATACTCTTATTTGCCTTCATCTTTCTCCTTCCCTCTTTATTCTATTGCTAAGACTGAAGAAGACTGTTACTTTACCTTAAACATGAATTCTACTTCATGCTAATAGAAGGATTGTGTAGAAGGATGTTTGCCACTAAAGTTTTGTGATCAAGCTAATCACAGCAGCTGTTTTTGCAGATGTGCTATTTACTGGGACAGCTGATGGGAAGATTATCAAAATTGAAGATGGGGAAATACAAACAATAGCCAGAATTGGCCATGGTCCTTGTGGTGAGTGACATCTCCTGAACATCACGTGCCTCAAAGTGTCTGGGTCAAGGCTTGTGTTGATTAAACTGGTATTCTGTCCGGATTCCTCGTGCAAGTGCGTATCTTCCTCGATAAAGATTTATAATGGCGGGGGATTGGAACAAGATGATCTTAAGGTCCTTTCCAACCCTGATCATTCTATGATTTTATGATAACAGAAATATTAATAGATTTGTATGAACAAATTATGAATGGAAATAGGTATATAAGCACTGGAAGGAACAGTAGAACAAAGGGCCCAAAGAATGGGAGTGGGTGCACTTGGTTTGTGTCATGACTACAAGGCCTGTACTCTTGCAAGGCCTTGTAGTCATGATGGCCCAGATGACTCAGAATCAACTAGGCTGGAAAAGATCTTTAAGATCTTTAAGTCATTAAGCCACTGACGTAGGACTGCCAAGGCCACCACTAAAGCATGTCACTAAGGGCTTTGTCTACATGGTTTGTGAACACTTCCAGGGACAGTGACTCCACTGCCCTGGGCAGCCTGTTCCAGTGCCTGACTAAAATGCCTGTTGTGTTGGTAGAAGATCCTGTATAACACCGGGAGGAAGATGAGGTTGAAGTGCATCACAAATAACATTCCTTTTCCTTTTCCTGTTAGCTGATCTAGGAAAAGCACGTGTCACAAACAAACAGGGAAAAAAAAAGGGCAGCAACCTGGCCTAATATTAATGGAAGCTGAAGTCAGCAGGATTCTGAGGTGAAGGGCCACCCCTGAGCCTTCTCTTCTTGAAGGTCTTTTCCAACCTGGTTGAGTCTATGATTAGGCTCTGGACTGATTTGGAAGTACTCTCTTGGCTGCCTAACAGGTAGGGCAGCCTTGGCACTGACAGCCAGTCTGCTGCCAGCTGCACTTCCAGCTGCTGCTTAGGGATGAATGTGGATTGGAACAGATATAAAAATTACCTCTTCACTTCTCCTTTCTTCTAAACTTGTACAGCTTGGGAGAGGTGGGAAGATTACGTTGCCCTATTTCTTTGGGGCCAAAGAGGTATTGGGGAGTGTAGACTTCATCTTGCCCTTCTCTGAGTTCAGAAGGGATGTGGAAAGGCTGACTACCTTCTCCAGAAGTTCTCTTGCCAGTCTTTGAAACTACAGATGTTCCTCAGGACTCACTCAAGTAGACAAAATCTATAGATTTGCTGTGTTCCCCTTCATGTGCACATAGAAGTCTTCAGGGTCTATGTGTACAGTTTGACTTGTGTAGGTAGCCTGAATGCTTTGTATTTATTTCTATTTGGAAAACCATTTTAAAATTCTTTCCTAAGGAATCCGTGATGATGAACCAACGTGTGGAAGACCACTTGGCATCAGAGTGGGACCAAATAACACCCTTTTTGTGGCAGATGCTTATTATGGACTCTATGAAGTTAATCCTGGTACAGGTATGACTTTTCTGCTCAGAAGGTCTCTTCCACTGACAAACTGGGGCTTCCTTTGCAGTTTTGTCAGGCACTGCAGGCAAAGCAATGCCTGCTGCCTTTGTAGAGTGCCTTGGAGCTGTCTGGATGAAATATGCCATGCAGAGCTCGGTATTTATTTTCTTGTAGCAATCACTTCCTCTCTCTATCTGTATGTCTGGATCAGAGTTACCAGTGGCTTATCTTCTTGTGACATATGCTTTTTGGTTGTCAAAATAGGTACCTCAGGATCCATGAATAAAGCTTTATGTATCTGTTTCAGTTTTCACCGAGAGAATTAAAAATACTGCTGTTGCACAAGCTTTTTGCCATGTTTGCTGTACTTTTGTTTCTGTCTTGACCTTGCAGTATGTTAGTGAGGAGCTTTTAACTCCCTGTAACCCCAGTCGATAGAAAGTGAAGAAGGATGTTTTGGTACAGCTGAAGATCAAGTGGCTTGTTCCTGCTGAGAAAGGCACTATTGCTTCATGCCCTTCATTGTACATCCCTGAGCCAGAACTCAGTTTCAGGAGCTGTGCTGTCAGAAAGCAAGATTTGCTTTCATGTAGGGTTGATTTTCTGACAGCTTACATCTCCAAATTGGCTTCAGGAAGGGAGAGTGAGGCTAGCCAAATGCTAGGTGAGATGTAGCAGAAAGGGCTCAGACTGTGTGGCTCTAGGAGCGTATGATCAAGGTCTTCCCTTTTGATGGGACAACTGCCATATTGCCTCAGTCATGACAAAACGAAGCAAACCAGCCAACCCAAAACTCATACCCAGAGATGACTTTAATAGATTTTTGATTAATTTTTAGAAATCTGATCTTAATAACTTGCCTGGCAATGTGTCAGAGCTGACTGTGGTAGAACAGTTTAGTGAACCTTCTGATGTTTTAATGATGAGAAAGTACTATTTGTTCCTACAGATTTACAGGGAAAGAGGCAATAGTGTTTGGCTTGCCTGCATCCTTTTACAGGGTTAGGGCCTGAGTTAGTACTTGGTTTCATATGAGCTTCAGAAACGCGAAATATCCTGCACTTACCAGTAGGGAGCATCATCTACTGTTCCAATTATTCCAAAGAACATTTTCTTCTGGTCATTCACGTTTGTTGTTGAGTTGTTCTGTTATAACCCAGAATCTTATTAGTTAACAGAGGCATGAATGATAAAAATATGAGGTACCTGCTAATTTCCTGTTAGTATTTCACTCCTTTCCAAGGCAGGACATAAAAAAAGCTTATTTTGTGTGTCTTCTGTTTTTAATTTTTCTTTTTGTAACCAGGTGAAACGAAAATGCTTGTGTCAACCAAAACACTAATTGAAGGTCAGAAGCTGTCATTTGTGAATGACCTTACAGTGACCAGGGATGGGAGGAAAATCTACTTCACTGATTCCAGTAGCAAATGGCAAAGGCGAGACTACTTGTACTTGATCATGGAAGGCTCAGATGATGGGCGGCAAGTATCTTTTCCTAAGACATTTAACTTATTGTAAGCTCAGCTGTAGAAAGGTACTTCACCACTTCCTCAGTTGTCTTTTTCTCTTTATGCACACCCTGTGTAAACACTGCACTGCCCAGGAGAGGGTGAGAGAAGGTGTGGATGTGGCTAAAGAAAACTGCAGTGAAATAATTGAGATTCCTCTTTTTCCTTCAAGAGGAATTGCATGGAACATTTATTTTAAAAGGGGAGATGTTGGCATTACATCCAGCCTACATCCTTCATGAATGCTGCCAATCTCAAGTGGCTTAGTATTTCTGCTGTGTTCATAAACAAATGCTTCCTGGCTATTCTGCCTTTTTAAGTTGGGTGAAGTGCATGTGAGAGATCTAATGCCTGGAGAAGGAAACCAGGACGAATAAATATATATCTTCACTCTAAACCATATTCTTTCTTTTTAGTCTGCTGGAATATGACACAGTGACAAAAGAAGTGAAAGTCTTAATGGTGGGGCTGAGGTTTCCCAATGGTGTCCAGCTGTCTCCTGCGGAAGACTTTGTTCTGGTGCAGGAGACAACCATGGCTAGAATCAGGAGGTGAGTATGATTTTGCTGAAATTATTACTGCTTTCTGTCAGATACTGTTTATATAAATGGATTGAATCACAAAAGAAGCCCTGCACCCTGTTCATTCCAAGTTACCAAGGCAAAGAAGATGGCCTTCTTCAGTACTTAAGGTTTTGCTTTCACTGTAAAAGTCTGGACTACATAATCTTTCTATCATAGGCTCCTTTCCTGGGGAGCAGGATGTGGCTGTGCTATATTTCCCTGCAGCAAAAGAAGGGAAAAAGAAATTCTTTGTATTTTTTTAAAGTCAATTCCTTTTGGGACTTTTATTTATTACTCAGACTGCTTGAGTTAAGATGTCCTAATCCTCCTATTCGTACCTTTCAGGTATTATGTGTCTGGGCTGATGAAAGGTGGAGCAGATATGTTTGTTGAGAATATGCCTGGTCTTCCAGATAATATCAGGTTAAGCAGCTCTGGAGGATATTGGGTAGCTATGGCAGCTGTCCGGCCCAATCCTGGATTTTCTTTGTTGGATTTCTTGTCTGAAAAACCATGGATTAAAAGGATGATATTTAAGGTAAAAAAAAAACAACAAACAAAAAAACCACCACCAAAAAAACCCACATTATTAAAAAAAAAAAAAATCACCTTTAGTATAGGAGTAGAAGTGATAAATATTAGTTTGTCCTGGTTCTTCCTCTTTACAAGAAGATTTTACAATTTTTTTTTAGTGCCATGGTTAGAACTGTTGTGGCTGTCCCCAGGTAGAACAGCCCTTTTGTGTTCACAGGAAGTAAAACTAACATTTGCTTCTGAGTAGCAGGTACATATTGAGTAGCAGGTACACATCTCTTAAGTTGCTTTCCATCTTGATGGAAAAAGAGACTGTCTCTGCCCTAGCCATGCACCAACACAGGATCTACACTTGGATATGTGAAGACCTCACCTTTGTGCCCAAAGTACCTAAACTACTTATTGCCAGATGTCTGGAGAGCATTTGGGAAGTCTGACCTGTTCTAATGACTACCCTAGGCATCCCAGGAGAGTGTGCATGTTAGGTATGCTGCTAGGTGCTGACTCAATATGCCTGTTGTTATGTCACATCCCCCCTTTAGGATGAGGATGAGCAAGAATAATGTATTTTATAAGGAATATCTGATGTTAAAGAAGTGGCATGGTGCTTTTTAAACAGTAAAAAGACTTGAAAACACTTCTCAACCCCAAATAAATAAACAAGCAGTATTTAGGGTGAAAGTTAATGTGTTAAGCCTGTGTACAGAATCGTAGAATCACTTGGGTTGGAGAAGACCTTTAAGATCATTGAGTCCAACCATTAACCTATACTCAATGAAAATAAATAGCGGACTTTTTAATTCTTACCAAGAGGAGTGGCTGCAGAACTGGCCTGGTGGTATTTCCTTCATACATGTCTTCACACATTTTTGCCAGTGGAAGTGATAAACTGCAAAATCATTTAGCTGTATTGAAAGTGTGAGAGACAGTATCAGGCTTGTTTTGAGCTACAGGCAGACAAATCCAAGGGGGAAGAAGGCCTATTCCTCAAAAAGAATGAGTTTCTGAATTCTTCCTTGATATTTTAAGACTTCTTCTCTTCATTCTCAGAGTAAATGCAGCATTTTTCAAGCCAAAAAAATGTTTCAAGCAAATGTGACAAATGCAAGAACAGGGTTTTTTAATAGACTGAAGCCTTAACTACAGAGAGAAAAAAATGTATCTCCATAAGAAAGCAGCTTCAGAGTGAGTAGAGTTAACACAGGTACATGAATTCTACATGTGTCTTCAGTTATGGCTTGAAAGTATCGGTCCTTGGTAGCAATAGATGACAACATCTGAAAACTGTTCCGTGTGTTCCCTGGGCTAGTGTAACTGAACTTTTTTTCCCCCCCTCTAAGATTTGAAAAGCTGAAAATGTGAAATCATGTTTTTCAGTGAGGTACCATTGCAGTAAATGAAAGTGAAGGAATAGACACTTTAGGAAGACCTCTTACAGGGTCATTTCCTTGGCCAGGTCTTCTCTTGGCATCCTTTTCTTCCAAGTTTGCATGCTTACATTTGCCTCTGTTGAGGAAGAAGATGGCATTAAGGTAGCCTAGGTAGTACATGGGAAGACAATGACTTTGGTTAATCCTTACTTTTTGCCCATCAGACTCTAGATGAACAGTTCCAGTTTCACCTGTTCTTGGAGCCTCAGTTATGGCTTTAAAAATTGGCCTGGTCCTACAGAAGGAAGACCACCATGTGTTAAAGCAGTTGAAATTCAAAAGGTGAACATAGAACAGAGTAATACTGTTTACCAGGATGTGTGCTTATGTTCTTGGCTGCTTCTTCCAAGGAGAGTGGTCTTTATCTAAGTGTCTGAGATCTAATTGTGGAGAACAAAATCTTCTGTTGTTAATTCTCTTTTTTTCTCTTTTTGTTTTAGTTGCTGAGTCAGGAAACTGTGACAAAGTTTGTGCCCAAATACAGCCTTGTTGTTGAACTAAGCGAGACAGGAGCCTACAAAAGAAGCTTTCATGATCCAAATGGAGTAACAGTAGCTTACGTTAGCGAGGCACATGAGCACAATGGATATCTTTACCTGGGCTCCTTCCGGTCTCCATTTATTTGCAGACTTAATCTTCAGCATGTTTAACTGCCCATCCATGATAAAGTGCCGCTGTCCTAGAATACTCCAGAGGTACGAGGGAAGTGTGTGCTTCAGGCAGCATGTGACCAAGGACAAAACGTGAAAGACAGTCTGTTCCTGTGCAGTAGCACTGTTCTGGTGCCATAGGAAAACGTACAGCTCGCTGTACTTGTCCTCTTCCTTGTTTTGTCTGCTCTTGTTTTGGAGTTGGCATGCCTCATTGTTGGTATCTGAGGAGTATGGTGGGGCATCTTCATACCGTTATGTGCTCCTTAAAGAAAACCCATTGCTATTCCATGCCCAGCTCTGTTTGGAGTTGTCCTAAACATCATCTGTCACCTTTAATGTAACTGTATGTTTTCTTATACTGGGAGGATTTGTGACGTATGGAATTTAACTGTGTATGATTCGGGTTGAAGAGGATGTCTTGCATGTGTTTATTTTTGTTTTAGAGCCTTCTGTTCAGGAATGATTAAAGTGCATGTTCTAATGTCATACCATGGTGCTGTGGTAGAGGCAGCAACATCCAGAACATGCCTAGAAATCTAGTTACACCATTTGCATTTCTTCAGTTCCAGCCTGTGTAATCAACATCAGACACTACAATTAGCTGTTAATCAAGATGCAGAATCAACTTGCCCGTGATCTGTGGACTCCTGTGTTTCTTCATAGCACTGTAGTCAGATGATGAATGAAAGCTGCATTTTCTATGTTATTAAAGACTAGTTCCAGCTGGTTTAAAAGGGGTCACTGGTGGTATTTCCTCCATGTTTACCAGGTCATGTATGTCTCCTGTACATGATGTACGTGGGCATTCCTGTGGGATGTGGGAGGGAAGAGGGCCAGCTGCAAGAATCCTCTTTAGCATGTGTTCTATGGAGAACTGGTAAAGATTTTGGGGAAACTGGTGTCTGAAGATGGGCATGGACTAAAAGGCCCCTGTAAAATACAGTAATAATGGATGAGGAAGGCTTTGGTAGAATATCTTGGAATGTGGTAGTAACTCATGGATGCTTTCTGGTATCTCTAGAGGAAATTGTTTACTTCCTCTATTAACAGGTACCCTGCCTGGTAAATCCAGAGAATGCTTTTCTGTCAGCTACTACAAAGGAAGGGCTGTGCTGTTACATTTTAAATAAGAGGGTTTGCATCTTGAAGAACTAAAGGGGTTGCTTATCTCTGTCATTTAGTGGATTGAGTTGTGCTTTGTGACTGAAGACTTTGCTGCGCTCTCTTTTTCTGCCACTGGGTGATAGTCAAGCATCAAGCTACACTATTGCTCGTTTTCCTCACCTTTGAAAAGGAAATAATCAAGATTTGCTCGAGATGTAATGCAAAGCACCAGAGAAGGGAAAGGTGATGTTAAAAATGTCATCTGCTTTCGCTGGCCTTCTGCACTTGTCTTCATTAATGGAGGGATGTGCAAATGAAAGTGTTGCTTTTCTGTTAGTGCTTCTGTCACCTTGTTCTGTGTGACTGCCAGGCTGCAGCTGTTCTGTGGCTGCAAGCCCTCTTGCTATGAAAGTTGAGCTGGATGGGATCTTAAATTGGGGTTGCAAAACCAAGTCTGTTGTGGGGCTTGTGTCATGCTGGTGCTCTAGTATCCTTGGGGCAAGCCCAGCTTTGCCTGTTGGTGCATAGTTACCTCTAGTGATTCATTTGCCAGAGTATCTTAACTGAACAACATGTGCTGCTTTTGCAGTGAAAGAGACCTTGGCATGCCAAATGGGATGGCTTTTGTGTGACTAGCTCCCTTCTAAGACACTGTTCAAGAAGGTATGAAATGGGAAAGAAAATAGGCTGTAATGCTACCGATATCAGGAGGGATAAGATGTATGAGGAGTTGTCCCTGGTTCTGATCCTTTTTCTACTCTTCTACCCACTGTTGAAGACTCTCTCAGTACACCGATGAACCTGTGGTCACACCAAGAAGTCCTTGAGTCTTCTTTAGTTCACTCTGAGCTCAGCAGCAAGCACAGCAGACCCAAAGGTTATGTGAATAACTTGCTTTTCTTGGGGAAGGGGAAGGAGAATGTCATATATGAGAGATATTTAACAGAGTGGCATTTCTTGACTGGACGGTTGTTATAAAGGCTGAAATTGGTGTTGTCACTGCTAATAGGAGTGTTAATATTGCTGCAGAAAGGCAGTAACTGTCAGAAGAAAAGAGGTGTTTTTGGAAAGAAAGTCCAACAGGACCCAGACTTTATGCCTGTTTTAAGGAAGCAGTTACCGAAATCCTGACAAATAAGTGCTTTAGTCCACTGTAAGTAATTATCTGTGCACATGTGAAGAGTGGAGGCTGAAGGAAGGGTGGATACCCACCTAGAAAAGGCCATTAGTCTACTAAACTTGACTCTGAGCTGTGATCAGTCAGAGACTTAATGTCACATATTAACCTCAGCAAAAATATGCTTTGGGAATATGGTTGGGTTTATTTGTCTTGACATTTGCAGTGATGTCCTTCTATAGCCTAGATTAGCTTTTGATTTAAATAGAAGCAGTAGTTACTGTGTCATCTGTGGGCTGTGGGTGTGTTTCAAGCACTTGATTCAAGCACAGCCTTATCCATGCTCTTGTCTGGAAAAAGAGCAATTCTACCTCACGCATTCCTGACAGGTAAGTTTAACTTTTTCTCTAGCACTGGGGGCTCTTAAGACTTCTTTTCTGGTATGTGTATGTATCCCCAGGCAAGCTATCCCACTGCTGTAAAGCTTTCCTCAGTGTTGTAGTCACATGTGCTGTGGTTTAGACTTGTTCGCATCATAGCTGCATGAAGATTTGTCACAGGATAAAGCAAGTCCAACAGAGCTTCCTAGGTGTGTTCACATTGCTTAGAAATTCAGCCAGAGCGTGGATGGCTGTATTGAATGAATGACAACATGTTCTCATCTACAGTTTAGTTTTGGAAAAACAGGTACACAACTGGATAGCAATGAATTCAGTCGGGGCAGGTCTTGGTTTTGTAACTTCTGAGCATCTTTCTTGGGGAGAAACCACGTGCTTTGAGAGAAAAGGGAAAACTCATGGTGATAGATCCCCTGTAAGTCAGGCTCTTGTGGGGAAAGTCGAGTCAGTGACAGAGGACAACGGGAACATGTGCTGTATGTAACCAGGGCATTATCCACACCTCAAAATAGCATTTCAGCATCTGCAAATAAAAGAAGAATTGGTGAGGAAATTCAGGGGGCTGCTG
>WTXV02049780.1:0-37424 GCA_009823435.2 Nymphicus hollandicus
AATGTCCAGCTGGAGACCAGTAATGAGTGGTGTCCCTCAGGGATCGGTGTTGGGACCGGTCTTGTTCAGCATCTTTGTCAGTGACATGGACAGTGGGATTGAGTGCACCCTCAGCAAGTCTGCTATGATTCTAAAGATGTTATGTTTCTTTAGAAAAACCACTAGTCCTGGGAATGATCAAACAATGTAGTGTAGTTGACCAATAAAGATAAAGAAAAAAAAACCAAAGTAAATAAAACTCCCCCACTTTTAGAAACACATAGAGATGAGCTGGTTGGTAACATTCAAAATAATGTATTACTAAGCCTTCTAAGAGAAAAGCCTACCATACTCAATTTGACCATTCCCAGAAAAAGTATCTTGGCTTTTAGTAAGACCAGAACTTGGTGTTACTAAATCTTACTACAGAACCTTACTCATATTTCAGTAGGTTTAAATACTCTGATGGATTGCAATCTACACCTTGAATTATTTTAGAACAGTGCTTAGAAGTATTGTCTCAATGAAGGCTCTGCATGAGGCAGAAAAAATATGGGATCAGTTTGTCTCTGCAGGCGCTTCCTGACTTACTGTGGGCAATTCATTCAGTTTATCTGTCCCCCAGGTCTCCATCTGCAAAATCGATAAAGTTTTCCTATTTTGTAAGGTTTTTCTGATGGGGGGGATGATGTTTAAGCATTCTGATATAACAGTGATGTTCATGCATTGTGGTGAAAGAAAATAGGAACTTGAGTAGTACAGAATAAATAACTGTGACATGATGGAAATTACTACATGTAAACATGTAAAGGTTACAATTTTAGCTGGATTATTAAAATTATATTCTCAATTTTTTTAATAGTAATAATTTTACCTGAAAACCTGGAACAAAACAAACGCCTTGAGAATCAACAATACTCCGTGCCATTTTTGCTGTTTCATCTACATTGGTGAAAAGATCTGTAAAGATGCATAAATCATATGCTTTTATAATTTACTTCCATTTCTTCATATATTAAGAAATAAAAAAAAAATGGAGTTAGACTTTTCCTTTTGTATTATTCTCAAACTACATGTTCTAAGGAAAATTATCACTTCTCATATTAAAAACTAAAACCTGTTCAGATGAAGACTAAACTCTAATATCTGCAATCCTCCTATTATGAGGATTCTCTTGTATCTGTTATGCTGTAGCCTTTTAATATTCATATCCTGTAAGAGGTCATTAGCTTTCCAAACAGACATAAATAGGAATTGACAATGTTAACAACAGCACCCAAAACCTAGATTTGCAAAACATAAACCATGTTATCCTCCCCATATATTGTTACTGTCAGCGCAAGTACCAAATGACTACAGAGAAAGTCCTTAATATGGTATCAGCACCATTAGTACTTTTACAAGTGACTGACACATGAATACAAATTAGGTCCTAATATTACCTCTTTGACAGACACAATTTTTATTCTGTCTAGCCAGATGTCTCCTTTCACAACTCCACAGACATCCCTCTTTAGCTTGTTCTTCACCCACATGTAATTCTTGTACTAATGCCCATCTTCTGTAGTTTCAACTAATAATGTCCTTATGTAGCCACATAACATGTTTTTACAGATTAGAGGTCTCCTGTAAATGAGAGCTATTGCTTTTTCTTGTCCAAAAATTAAGTTCTATCAGAGATAAATTAGGCTAATCTAACTTTATTTATCTTTGAAAAACCTATCTTGGTAACTTACCAGGAGTTTCAATTTACCTTCATAACCTTCATAAATTTGTTTGAAAACTTTGGATTCTGCTGTGCCCAGACTAATAAGCCTTAATCCTTCTTGCTGTATTTGCTATTACTGATCTATATACAGTACCTCTGTGCCAGGATAGAAAATTTAAAAAAATAATAATAAAAAAAAAAAAGACTGACTTAACCTTGATATTCCATATCACTTCTTCAAAACTCTTAGAAGGGATCTGATCCCACTAAAGGAAGTGCATTAAACTAGGTTTGTCTTGTTGCAGAAATTCTTATTTCCAAACTTTTATCACTGTTATATGTCTCATCTTCATCCATGTTGAGCCTCACCTAAACATGCAGGAGGGTCTGAGAGGCAGAGTCTGAAAAGGAGCTGACTCCCTGCAGCAAACACACTCAGCAGAGAATCTACTAATGAGACGCTGCATTTTCCGCTGTCCAAAACACGTAGACTAGTTTCTTCAATTATGGATACTAAAACCAAGCCCGGTAACATAACTGTGTCCCCATAAAACAGTTTCTTAAGTAATAATATATTTTAACCTCTATAAAATTAAAGAATACTTACTTATATCCTGAGCCCATTTTATGGCAGTGCCAATGTCTGACATACAGCCTTCAGTTAAGTAAACAACTTCTTCCCCAATCTTCCAGCCAATCAGTGGATACAGACCTTAATTATTTTCCATGAAACAAAACACACAGTTAAATGTTTCCAGAAAAACACACATGCGCGTCCCTAATAAACCCAACAAAAAACTCCAAAAGTTTTTATTCAATTCCTTTGCACAACTCAAGCTTGAAAAGTGGCACTCATGGAGGTTAAAAGTATTGCTTAAAAATTTAGTGATGGGATTACAAGAGACTTGAACAAGTTAGTTAAACCATAGTTACCCAAAAAAACCAAACAAAACAAAACACAAACCCAAAACGCTATCAAATTAAAAAAAAAACAACCCTCTTTAAGCTAAACAGAAGTTATCTGCACTTTTTTAATATAATAAGAGATTGTATATACTTAAAAATTTATCAGTGTTTCCCTATTTGTTTTAAATGCATCTGATTTTCCCCAATGGTTTGGTTTCTAAAAGGTCAGAATTACTTCCCCAAAGCACAGAACATGAAGACTGGGCTTTCAGATGGGAAGCACAAACACTAAACCAGACAGATAGAGACACACACACACACACAAAGGCAGCATGAACTTCGAACATAGATCTTACTCACAGAAGAGGATAAAAGTTATATCCTTTTCTATTCCTTTTCATTATGCACTGCTTCCTCACATAGCAAAAAACAAGTTTCCCAGTTTGCCCATCCTTGTCCCCAAAAACGGCTACTGCCAGTTAACTACAGCATTCTACCTGTGTGTTTGCTTGCCTAATAAACAAAATAAAAATTCAAACTCATCAAAAATATTTGGTGACATGCTTTGTCTATGACTACAAAAGAGTAGCACTTCTGTGGTTTACATGATGGGATTTGCAGGCTGTTATGATTTCCACCAACTACTTTGGGCTTTACAGTGACTCAAAACAAAAACAAAATTACTTTTTTTTGTTTTTCTTTTCTCTCAGCAGAAAGGCAGAAATACACAGGACAAGCACTGTTAGTTTATTTGAAAACACAGTACAGAATCTTTCATAGAACTGCCTGCTTAAAGATACGTCAGGCTAAACTTGACAGTTCATTCTCTCCTTTGCTCCCCAGGCCAATGTTGAAAACTTAAAGAGAGACATGCTATTAAAAACAGTCAGTGTGAACACAAAGATCTTCTTGTTTGATATCTGTACTAGTAAGAACATAGCAGAGACCTGCAGAGTGCTGCTTTTAATGCTAAAGCAAAAAGACTTCATTAGCTAGTTGAACAGTAGATGTTCTCTAGTAACGCAGCTGGACAAATGGTTTTTCAGGTGACTCGATAAGCATTCAGTGGCCACAGCAATAAAAACCTTACCCAACCCAAGTTCAGTAAGTGCCGGAGTAAAGACAGCACCCAGACTTTGTGGGACACTGCTCAGGACTCAGAGATCATGGGTAATGCAACAAAGGTAAATAAGTCCCAATAGCTAAAGGTCCAGAAAAGCATCAGAAGGATCTTGGGATTATCTCTGTTTTCTAAGGGTGACTTTGCTGGTACACAAGTGCGCCTCACAGAATCATCTCCAGTTTGCTTGCATGTGTTCAAAAGAGTGGCCTGGTAGTACTAATGCAACTGCAGACACTTGGTTAGGGCTGAAGGCACTCTGGTGCTTACCACAGAAACAATCAGCAGCACCTATTTAAAGTTTGCATTTGTCTCTTGAAAGGAAAAAGTAATAAATCTCCTCAGATCATTGGTGCAGGGCTCCCTTATAATCTTTATTTGCTACCAAAGGCAAGGCTGCAAGGAAGCAACACCAACAATTCACTGAGATAGAAGTCCTAGAGAGGGACAACTTACCAGGGACAGAGAAGTCCATTGGGTGGCCTTCCTAAAGATACTCACACCAGAGTCTCTAGGAGTGTACAAGAATCTACCTTTGAGGATGGATCAACATAACACTTGGCATGACCAGTTACCTGGAGTATCAGACTGATGGAGACATAGATTTCAAATCTATACAACCTGCTTCCATCACTGAATTGTGACAAGTGCTGTTCTTGAAGGAACTATTTTTTTTTTTTTAAACTGTCATATATAGCAACTAAATGTAGACCAGAAACTAGAACAGCAGCTAATGAACAGCTTGCACAAGGATGCTGTGGGAATTCATCTTGCAGTCTTAAATACATATGTCAACTTTAAAGACTGAACACATTACATTTAATGCTCAGGGTACTGAGCAAAGCTAGGTACTTAATTTGTGTCACTAACCATACCACCTGACCGACAAAGAACATAGGGAAAATAATTTTAATGTAAGTAGCAGCCTAAAGCAGTAAAAGCTTCACGGCACTGCCTTGAAGATTTCAACTCCTATCACAATAGCTAAATATTTTCTTAGAAGAAAACAAAAAGGAAAAACCTTACAGCATGTTATTGCTGTTACATTTCCATAGACTACATATATACAATTTCCTAAGTAGAAGGATCACCAGATCATCATTAATTAACCTAAAAAGCATTTACATTCATAGGGAATTCAATATCTATGCTATTCAGCTCTGACATATCTTATGTATTTGCCAAAGTATTTCCAGACTTCAGCTGGGAAGTCTCCTTAGCACACTGCTGTCCTCAACCCCAACTCTATGCCTCCCATTTTAAATTGCAGGCTGCCCAAAATTAGTAATTCTTCAAAAATATGACAGACACACAAAGAGAGACTGTGCAGACAAATTTACTTCCGCATTGCCTGTTGCCCTCTTGACAAATAGCCATCTATGACAAATTAACAAGCTTGACAGACCACAAATGTCCAAAATGACAAAGTTTTAAACCCTAGAAACACATTGGGGAGCTCATTTCTAGCATTTTAAAAGAAAACTAAAAATTGCTAATCCTGCATTAACTCATTGCAGGTGCTTCAAAGCATAAGGGCTGAAGAGGAGGAGCTTACAGTGACCTACTGGAACAGTTTGATGTGAGAAGCCAGAGGACTAATCCCTTTTTCTCCATCTGTACTGTATAATACTAAAATACTGCTATCAAGAAGAACAGATGAGGAAACAAAACCACCCAAACCAAACAAACAAGCAAAGAAAAAAAACCAAAACCAAACAAGCAAGCAAAAAATCACACAAAAAAAAAAAAAATTCCAAAAAAAACAAACAGGGATGCAGGTAGCAGACATAATTACTAGTGACGTTACTTAAATTCTCTTCTTGAGAAGCATATTTCAGGGTAACCAAGATCTATGCTTCTAAAAAGAAAATTTCCAGTCTTCTACTCTGAAAACAATTTCAATCTATTTTTCTACAGCTAAAGACAGAAGGAAAAGCATAGCCCTGTTTTATCCTTTTTCGTAGCCTCATCATTAAAAGCTGTTGAATCACATGAAATACTTTAAACCCAAACTTTCACTATCTTACCTCTTCGTGATGCAAAGAGATGCTCTCCAGTATTCACGTTCCAGAAGCCACCTGTTCCCATTGTCAGTTTGACATCTCCTGGGTGAAAGCAGCATTCTCCAAACATAGCTGACTGCTGATCTGCTACCTGCCGTACCAACAAGAACAGTACAAGTTAGCTACCAACTACCAGTCTACAATGCTGCAGGACTTCAAAATATCACTGCAAACACTTTAGAGTTATGAATAAAAATAACCATTCAGAAAGGACTTGAGCTTTAAGAGAGGGCTCATATACAATGCAGGCCATTCCAACAGTCACATTTAGCACTAGAATCAAATTACGCAGGTTTGGACACAACATGAATGTATGTAGTATGGATCGCAGCACTAAAAAATATGTTACGGAAAAAAAAGAAGTACTTTATGGTTTAGTATTTGACAAGACTAAACAGGGCATCTGCAATACCAAGGAGCACAACAGGGTAGCTTGGTTTGAATTCCTCTTCCCCTGGATAGCAAGTCGAAGTTTTGAGGCTTCACCTTCCTTTTATCCTGCTACCCCTCCCTGTACCAAATTATTCCATGCTCATTTTTTTTCAGCAATGATGGTTACTGAATGCATTTATGTCTCTGTGCCTTGGTGAAACAGTAAATCTACAGATAAACTGAGTCTAGAATTCTTTAAAATTAGTAGGAGAAATTCATGTTAGCTAGGTGACTTTTTTTTTCCATTTACCTCAATCCAAGCAGATTTTTCTACAAGTCATCACTTGACGAAAATAATGGATCTTTCTTATTCAGATCATAACTACTGAGGCAAGAAC
Organism: Nymphicus hollandicus; assembly: GCA_009823435.2. Taxonomy (NCBI): domain Eukaryota; kingdom Metazoa; phylum Chordata; class Aves; order Psittaciformes; family Cacatuidae; genus Nymphicus; species Nymphicus hollandicus. The sequence goes on from WTXV02049780.1 coordinate 6,547, forward strand.
ATGATATTCACCATTTATTTTTAGTGGAAGAAAGAAATAAAAGGTACCACAAGTAGATCTATTAGTAAATACTTTTACATTTGTGTACAGTCATACTGAAGTCAAGTCAGAATGGACCCCATTGCACCACTTTCTATAGAACAACAGATTTTAAGCCAGAGAGACAGATTACCAGAGTTTATAATAGAACCCAGCTCTGTAAAGTCCTAAATTAATGCTTAATCATTTGATCATCTAATCCTAATGGACCTCAACTTCTAGAAATCCCTTCCTGTTCCTCTCTTCTCCTTTTTCCCCTAAAGCTGTAAACTAAGTTTTTGGAGAAAATGTCTACAACCAATTCTACTGTAGTTATACAGAAGGAATAGGGAATACTTACTAAGCAAGCATTAAATCAAAGCTAGGTAAAAAGAATACAGGTACAAATATACAGATTTAAGGAAGAACACTCACCACTGCCATTATTGGAATAGGTACCCCAAATATTTCAGAGTCAGCTGATCCAAAGTTGAAACTTAAAACAAACATTATGGAGAAACATCACAATACTAAATTGACCTTTTGTTAAAATACAATACAGATATCTAAGGCCTGGGTCTGCAGCACATACGAAAGGTAATGCTGCCAATTTATTGTAAAGAAGGCATTAAAACTATCACTTTAAGAAATACCAATAGTAAAAATAAAATTCGCATGTAGTGTTAAAAAAAAGTACACTGGCATATAGAAATAAATTTGTTTTGGCGCAGCTATGTGTTACTTTGCTTGTGCAGACATGTAGTGCTTTTCTAAAGGCAATTAATTTAACAGTTATGTTCTTTTCAATATGCCTTCATAGTTACCTTGTGTCTTTCACTGGTGGATAAATAGACATGGGAATGGAAAGTAAATTACACAAAGTGGGGTTCCAACATTTCTGAAATTACATAGAAAAATTAAAAATATCAGCAATTCTCTCAGAAGCACAATAAATAGCAACAACATTTTTTTTTTAAAAGCACATACCGTAAAGGGTTCAAAAACACCTGTAGCGCTGGCATTTGAGTAATCTGTAGCATATACAGAACCTACCATAGAAAACAAAACAAAGAACACAGTAAGATTTTAAACATCTAAATATTTAAAAGTAATTTTAAACATATTTTTTCTTCAAACATCTCAGTGGCTCCCATGAAATATAAACGGAGTGCCTACAGGTAAAGTCATAATGATACAATGAGTATACAAACTCTACCTGTTGCTCACTAAAACATATATGTATTGATTACTTTATTTAACCCTCATGAAACTGGCTAAAAGAGAGCTTGTACTTTTAACAACATGGACAGAAGTTGTCGCTCTTCCACGTTTGTAACAATTATTTGTTCTTTTGCTTTCACAGGTACCTTTCTTCAGTTGAGGCAAAGTAATTCTGGGAGTCCTCTTTGGATCTTAAATGCCTAAAAGGTTGATTACACTGAATATTTATTTCCCTTTCTGCCTATCCTTCCAGACAGACCTGAAGAATATTTAACTCAGAGGCTGGGTTTTTTAAACAGTAAATATATTAGCATATTCATCAATTATAAAAAAGCATAAATTGACAAAAAAGTATTCAAATTCCAGGATATATCAATGACAGTCATGAACACAGTTACTTAGATTCCAGTATGTTTTATTAAGAAGAACTGTAAACATTCACCTTTAGTTAATCTATACAGTAACCATGTGTCAATTGTTCCAAAGCAGCAGTTATTTTTTCTGGCAGCTTCTTCAGCCTGGGAACAAATATACATTAAAAAAAAAAAAGTATTTACAGCTGGGTACAATAAAGGAGAACATATTTTCCAATTCCTTTTCTCATTTTCTTTGTGGTTAATGATAATGTCCTCAGAAAATAAGTCTTTGATTGCCAATTTTTCTTCTAAAAAGGGAGAGTTGACTATTTAATGAATATCAACCTACAATCCGTGCTCCTAGCAGAGAATAAGCAGAGTTTCTTACAATTGCTGCTAAGAAGAAAAGCAATTAATCTTCTACTGAAGCGACATCAGAGTTTTAAGAAGGGAAACTCTATAGTCACAACTGTAGCAGTGGTGAAGGAGTGGTGAATAAAGAAAATGAGGTCCTGCATACAGCACTCGTATAAAAAAAATAACAGAAAATTAACAGAAACAGAATAAGTGTATATGCTTGACCAGAATAGACAGGGCCACTGTAATCATTGCTTTCTGGTTTATGACATCTGTAAAGGGTTCAAAATGTTATTTTCCTTGGGATCTTTTTTCCTTAAAAATGGCTAATTCAGGTTTCATCTAATTTCTACTAACTGATAACTGTACAACTACAGAATTCATATACAGACCATACGTAACTTCACTCAAAACATGACTGAATACACTATTGCCTGTAATTAACAGCCATGAATTTCTGAGCTTCTTGGTTTGATAGTCATATTTTAAGTATCAGTGCCTGACAAAATGTGGGAAAACATTCATCTCTCACCAAAACCTCAGCAGCCATGTAACTTGCAATTCTATAATCCTCCAAGTTCACACTTCACATTTTCATCAGGTCCAACCAAATCATGCCAGTAAAAAAATAAATTGACTTTCTCAGGAGTATGTTTTGTGACAGAAAATACCAGACAAAACTCAGAAGGTTTGGGGGTTTCTTTATACAGGGTAGAAAATGGACAATAACCATTTCCTTAAAGAGTAACTTGAAAATTAACACAGGAAATAAGATGACTAAAGTTATAAATATTACAGGAAGAAACAAGGAAAACAGTAAAGACTAGAGCAAATAATACAGCAACAGATAGTGCAGGGCTCATTAGTCTTTTAGAGTAGTCCAGCACAACTTATTTTATGTCTGTTTTCCAATTTACAGTGCAATAAAATGCAGAATAAATGGATGACAGTGGTTGATTGTTCAATTTGATATTATTTGTCAAACTGCAAACACTGGAATAATGCAGGGTGGAAAGATAAGAGTGCCAGTTGAAAATAAATACAACTGTCATGCAAAACTAGAGAGCAAGCAACTTTAAAACGAAGTACAGTTACTAAGTGTGGAAGTGAAATACAGTGATTATGTATGAAGAAAACAGTTTACTACTACACATTTCCAGAATGAGAAGAAGTAGTTGTATAAACATGAGTAGATACTTAGGTAGACATGCTTTGAACATTACCATAGGTACAAGTCTTTCATTCTGCTTCTTCAGAGGAAAAGAATAAGCAAGACCAAACTGAAGAAGTTACAACCAACCTAAGTCATTATCCATTATTACGGCTTAAGAAAGCTATTATTTTCCCCTTTCCAGCTTACCTCATGTATGTTTTTAAAAACCCACGACAACTTCATAGAAGTTTGTTGTGTTGAAAAAGTAAGAAAACTTGGTGCTAAATATCGATCATTCCCAGTCAAGAAATGAAGCACTGTAAAAATAACATGGATTACCTGTTTGAAAATAAAACAGTTATATCAGTTTTAATCTCTCCCTTTAAAGGTTTCTCATCAATTAGCTTTAAAGGATAACAATATAGATGGAAGCTGCTGATGTAAGATTAGATTCAGAAGGCCATAATTCTGTTAAGAGAACCCTTATATAGGATTTCAATAAATGGCCTTCCCACAACGAATACTACAGGAAAGGGCACGCAGCAAGTCTGTTTTACTTACTTCTGCTAGCACACTCATAGACTGCTCTGTGTTACAAAGACAGGTCACCTACACAAGCACACTGCATGCAATAGTTGAAATCAGTGGCAAACCCAAGAATTTAACTTCTTATTGCGAGTGTGCTAGTTATTTTCCACTTACAGGAAAACTAACTTCAATTATTTCACTTGGAGAAAATCTTTCTCTTCTAAAGGTATGAAGCACAAGCCATCAGCAACATAAAAATACTCTTTCTATAGATAATATGAGCAAATAGTACAGTAAAAAACAAAACCAAAACACACACCGCCAGCCAAGAACTACCTACATCTAGAAATTAGGCTGTAGCAGTGTTAGCATGCAACATTTTAGAGACTAAAGAGACTAAATAACAACAAAGAGACTAAAAAGTAACAAAATGCCTGCTAGACCTTTCCCCATAATTAATTACCTCCAGGCTATCGGTACTACCTTTCATGCTAACCTTGCTCAGTCAGTTTTTAGGCCTCAGCATGTCATATTAACAGGACGCTTGCAGCATTTCATATATTGCCCTTACTTCTCATAAAAATGCAACAGTACTAACATGTCCAAGCAGAATCCATCTTAGCACAGTTTTACCTTCAGGAGAAGGGACTTATTCCATGAATTCACAAGTTCAGCACTTCTTACATCTTGCCAACTTATGAAATTATGAAAAGGTTTCCCTGTCCTCCTGAAAAACAGCATTTGAACATTCTCATTTAAAGCCACAGAACGCACACTGCGCAAAAATTGCAACATCATTCACCATTTCCAGTCAGGACACTTAACACTAAGTGCATATCCGCCTGGTGGATTTGAGGAATTAGTAATAGGTATGTGGACATTTTGAGGATGAAACTTCTCACCACAATTAAAGAATACATATCTCTTCATCTTTTCCAGAGTACTAAGAACAAAACAAAAAGGACATACACTTACAGACTGTTCTCAACTACTGTAAGGAGTGGCTATGCAAACACGGGAGAACATGATGAACTGACATTTGTTGCTTTCAGATTGTGATTGACAGAGTTCAACATTTTTACAGTCTTCTTCCATCCAGTCTATGAATACAAATGAATACAAGTTCATTTTAAACAATAAACAATATACATACTTGTGCCATGTAATGAAAGTTGCTCTCTGTGTTGAGATGCCAAGACCAGCAACTTGCCTCATGTGAAGTCCTGCAGCTAAAAGACAAAAACAAACCACACCAAAAAGAAGCATTTACTTGAAGAAACAAAAATATAGCTTTTCAAATGTAACTATAAACCTATAGAATACTTAGGAAATTAATAATTTAAGAAAATACAAATCTCTACAGACTGCCCAACTATGTGGCTAAAACAGTGAAATATTAGAGAACTCCAAAATAGACAACTGATTCCAAAGCAGGTAAATAAACCTACGTATTTTACAAAAGCATTTATGGCACACTGACCCTTTCCACTTTCTGAAAGGCCTGTTGATACTTTACTTGAACAACCCCAGAGACAGACTGCCAGGCAGGTTACATATGCCTGTATAATCAATTAAAACTTCCATTTCACATGGATGGATGTGAAATGTTAGTATGCCATGATTTTTTACATACTTTGATAATGAAATATCTCACCTAAAGCATGTCTTAAACAATCTTTCAAAATTCAAATTTCTTAAACCATAAACCAGTGAATGCAAAGTATACTTAAAATTCAGAAGTACAAAAAAAGTGCATTTGGGTATACACCAATTTTACTGTTAAATCTTATCTTCATATAACTGTTACAGAACTTTTTTTTCTAATGTATATATAACTGTAAATAATGATATATGTCCATGGTTATATTCAAAGCAGCTCTGGTCAGCCTCCCACGTACCTCCACGTATGCTTCCAGAAGCAAAATTATGTGAAAAAAAATATACACTAAGAAGTTGCATTTAAATGACAGACTAAATATTTTGTCCGAAGTACTGTTCCTCTGCAGGGCTCTCAATCCCCCTACTTGAACAAATCACAGGTTAAGTACATCTCACAGAATCATAGAATGGTTCAGGTTGGAAAGGACCTTAAGATCATCTAGTTGCAACTCCCCTACCACAGGACGCCTCACACTTAAGACCATGTAGCCCAAGGCTCTGTCCAACCTGGCCTTGAACACTGTCAGTGATGGAACATTTACCACTTCTTTAGGCAACCTGTTCCAGTGCCTCACCACCCTCACAGTAAAGAACTTGTTCCTTTTATCTAAACTGAACTTCCCTTGTTTAAGTTTAAACCCATTACCCTTTGTCTCTTGCTTATATATTAGTTAATATATGTGTCCCTGTGCTTATTATATATTAAATTCTTGTGTGAACTTTCATGTGTGAAGTTACTCATCTGTGTAAGCATACATACTGCAGACTCTACAGCCGACAGCCTCTGGGTGACAATTACAGACGGGGTTTCATAGAGAAACTGTGTTCTGCTGACCTCTACATGTGCTTCAGCACCTTCCCTTATACTGTCCTTGCATTCCTACAGGCAGTATCAAGGTATCAAGGCCCTCAATCAGCTGAAAATGAAATCGGTGCTTTCACAAGGCTCCAACTGCCTGCACAGGTGCTGCTGGCAGTGGGAGTGTATGGGAGGAGGACCTAGGAGTGGGTGGCTCGAGAACAAAGGTATTTCTTTTTCCGTAGTAGCTTGGTCTAAACTGAAGGCAAAGCCATACCGGTACAACCACAGCTCATATGTATTAGTGGCATGTGTTACTCAACCCCCATCTCCACAACCTGCAGGCTCCCACTACCTTCCTGTGTCACTATCATGTTCTCCGGACCCCTCGTGAGCAGAACTAACTTCCATTCAAGACTAAAAAAACCCCACCCAAACCCAGAAGACAAACATGTATATATTTCAGCTAAGCTGCCTCCTGGAAGTGTTGAAGGCTTGAACCAGTACCAAAGTGAGAGACAGAGGGGTGGGACCATGCAGCCAGAAGCAGTTTCCACCTTTGGGTAGTACTGAATTACAACAGCTCATCCACCTGTGCCTGAAATCGCATATTTTAGCTTCACAAGCCCTGTATACTAAAGCGCTCCTATGCCTTCTTTCTGCTTCCAGTCACTCCTGCCCCTGGTACCACACCTTCTCTTGCACTAGCACAAACACTGGTGAAGCTCTGCTGGCAAGAACAACCACACAGTGATTTAACTCAGGAAACTGCCATGGACTTGAAACAAGCCTGTAAAAAGGAGGGTGGGACTCCTTTTGACAGCAGTGTGGGGTTACACTCACATTACACAACCACTTCAAAATTACTTGGCAACAATGGACACAGCTTGGCCACAAGAAAATCCTCCCCTCTAAAACCAGCTGAAAAAAATTTTGCTTCCTGGTTTGCCCCACAGAATGGGAGTGGAGGGTTGAGCTGGCATTGCTATTCTTGTGACAACAGTTGCAACCGCTGAGAAAACAGACCAAGAGCCCAAAATAACCAGCTGCAACTCACACCTAGTAATGGTTACTTTCCCTACCCCCTAGGCTGTCTTCCAAAGGAAGAGACAAGAACAGTTTTGCCTTGAGGCAGGCTGGAGGCGCAGCAACGCTTGGAGACCAAACTGCACGGTGGCTGAACAGGAGGAACTTTAGGCACTGAATGAAAGAGTATGATGCACGCACACATGACAAGGAGGCTGGGGCACTGTGGGAAAGTGAGCTGGGTGATATTGAAAAGTTCACAGCATCAGTGTGGCATAGAAGGTGATCCATGCTGGACTGCAGAACACTGGAACTGATATAATGGGAAAGCTGCAGGAGTTGTACAGTAAGTGCATGGTTAGAACAGTATCCAGAAAAGGGGGGACAAAACCTCCCCAAACTATCAGCAGTTTGGTAGAAAAGGAACTGTGTGTGTTTCGTGTATGGAATACTAGAAAATTTTAGGCTAAAGTACAACTAGAAAAGAACTACAATACAGAAATCAGATGGCAAGAACCGTTTGTAGTTTGGATGGGAAAATCAGGAATATTGGGTTGTAACTGAGCAAGCACAGCTATGCAGCACCCTCCTTTCACTCTCATATGCTTACATTCGCACACACAAAGCAGCAGCAGAACAATGGGGACTCTGTACACAGAGGCATTTGAAGGAAGGAAGACACTGGGGAAGGAAACACATAAAGAGCCACAAGGTGCTGTCAGTGACGTGTAAATTGAGTATGCACACAGCTTCTGGTTCTTTTTCAATCTTCATCTAGCCCCAGTGAAAGAAAAGAAACTAACTACTGTCCTATTTTACATAATGATTGAATAGCCCTTAAAGCATGTTGCAGACCTATACTCAGTGATGAACTTTCGGTACTCTAAAAAAAAAAATCATCTTATTATTTAACTAACTTTACTAATTTTGATGAATAATTAAGTAATTTCCCAAACTTTACAAGCCATTACCTTGTACAGCCTCTTTTATTACACTAACAAACTGGCTCCATAGCACTTCAGGATCTAATTCAACCCAGCCAGGGCGAGGATAAAGTGATTCCACCTGTTGGTGAAAGACACACAGCACTGTCCATAGTTCACAGCAAACAGCATTCTTGTGAAAGTTTGTACAAATACATTGGGTTTTGCTTTCTTTTTGATTTTCCAAATCTACTGCAAGAGAAGAAACAACAGTGTTTGTCACTTGGTTGAACGTGGGTGTTTAGAATACCTCCTCTGTTCAGAGGGAATAAAGAACCCCAAAGCCCCAGGAACTGGGGAGCCTGTAAATCCCTTTTGGTGCTCAAAACTGGAAACCAGTGTAGCACAGCAGGTGCAGGGTCACACACCAGATGGGCTTCCAGTGAAAGGGGGGTCAGCTCTGCCGAGAGCATCCCCTTCCATCGCCAAAAATCCATCAGATTTCTTGCATTTCTCACTACAGTCTTTTCATTGCAATAGCTATCAATAAAAAATTAATTCTGGAGATCGTCTTGACCCCAAAATCATGAGCTATGGAAAACAAAGGTAGCACGAAATTCATGTTCCAAAGCTAAGGCTTCTTCACACTGTGCTATTACATAAATAGGACACGTGTAAGTTCTTCCCGCGTCTCAGCTGTGCCCTACTAACAAAAGTCGGTTTGTTTGCAGAGGGAGTAGTCGGTACGACAGGGACAGGAGGGCGGGAACAATCGCTGAGGTAACTGGGCGAGGGGCAATGATGGCACCCCTGCGGGGCTCCCAACTGAGTCGGGAAGTTCGTTTCTCCCAGACTGGTTCTCTGGAAGCCGTCCCCATCCGACCCGGCCCACACACTGCCAAAACCCAACATGGATGAGCGCCTGTGAACGCTGCCCCTGCCGCGCCGCGCCGCGACCAGCGCCGACTCCCAGGACCCCGCTGTTCAAAGCCGCCCGGCTCTCTTGGGAGCTGGCACCTTCGGCCGCGCCCGCCTCCGGCGACGGCTCCTAAGGCAAATGTCGCCTCGGGCTGCCTGAGCCCGCCGAGTCCCGCCGCTCTCGCCCGGTGAAGGCGCCTTCCCAAAGCACGACCGCTGCTGCCCACAACCCCCCTGTCCCCGTCCCCTGCCGCGGATTCACCTTCCGGCTGCTGGAGCCTCTGACCGCGGCCGCTCGGTCATAGACGTGGCACTTCACCACCGTGCTGCCGACGTCCACCCCCACCACGTACCGCGCGGGGCCGGCGCCACCTTCCTGCTGCCCGCACGGCATCGTCCCCCGCGGCCCGGCGCGCAATGAGCGCGGCCGAGCGGCCGCCGCCTGCGAAAAAACAGCCGCCCCGCCGCGGGGCGGGCGCCCGGGCTGCCTATGGGCGCGGGGCGCTCGGCGGCGGGAGGCGGGTTGTGCCGCGGCACTGACAGGTGGCGCCCGCCCCCGGCGGGCCTCGGGGAAGCCTCCGCAGGCCGCGGCCCCGCGGCAGCGACCGACGCTGAGGGGCACATCGAGAACGCAGTGCCCTGCCCCATCTCTGGCGGGGATGGCGGCACCTGCGCGCCCGCTCCCTCACAGTGGCGTTATTCGCGGTAGGGTCGAGCCCTCAGCACCGGGATCCCACATACAGAGCAGAAATACAGAAACACAGCCCCTATTCCAGACAGTGCAGCTTTATATACATTTACCAAATGCAGCTAAAAGGCTTTTAAACAAACACCTAAGGTTAAAAGATTTCTAAAAGTCAGAATTCAACAAGTACCACTGGAATGTTTCTGCATGGTGCTGTGGTGTTGGTTTAAGCTGAACTTGGGACAGGTGCTCATACTAAATGACCATGGTGCCTAAACCCCCTTACAAGTGTGCCACACGGAAAAATGTTAAGTAAGGGCATGGTAAACAACTAAGCATGGTCGCTCCTGGGATTTGACGCAGAAGCTAGTAAGCCTCAATGAACAAACTATATATAATTATACAAAGTCTGCATCAGCAGCGCTTGTCCTGTGCCATCCTTTCCTCTCAGAGAGGCAACCATGTTTAAAATTACTGTTGGAACAGAACTGGAGACAGAAATGTGGCTTCATGGCCCTTAGATGGGGTGGTGCTTTTTAACAGGAATAACCAGAAATATCCTTAGTAAAAAGCAATAAAATTCAGGATGTGCAACCCCAAACTAGAGTTTAGTTTTTAACCCCAATTTAATTAGAAGAATTAGTCAATGTGTCTTTACTCAGCTAATTAGAGCAGGAAAAGCAAAAAACATTAAAAAAAATTCCCATTGCGCTTTTGGGTTTGGCCTCTCTTGCATAAAGGTGCACTATGAGCAACAAAAGGATATTATGTGGGGTAACAGTCTGATGATATTGGAGCTTTAAACCAGGAATACTAAGGACAGTGAAAGCCACATGAAGGAGAGGCTCCTCGCCTCACATGGCAGTCTCAGAGGTCACTGGGATAAAGTTTTGGACCACAGGGAACTGAAGGCATGTGAAAGAGAAAGCCAAGGAATGGCTGCTTTACCTCTCCCTGCTAAGCAACAGCCCATTAAAAAGTTGTCATCTTTTGACTTTTATATTTTGACTGTAACCTGACAAGTTATAATCTCTTGGCGTACAGCTAGTAGATGTATGTTAAAGAAAGGTAGTAGGTATTTTATATCTGATTATTCTTCTTCAAACTCATTTAATTATTCTGTTAGTTTTGGTAAATAATAATTCTTCAGAAGTACTGAAGAAAGCTCCCTAAATAAGTTCCAACATGTTCAACTGGTGTAAAAAGCTAAAACCACTGCAAACATTCAAAAACTAAGAAGCTTTAAGTAAAATTGGGAAAATGCATCCAGACATCTTTCATGTTTTTACAGTATCAATACATCCCATCTCACTGGAAGGTGAAGCAAAACTTCTGGAAGAAAATGGAGGTGCACGTTACTTTTTTCTTTTACAACCTGTTAATGTAACAAATACACCCCCCTCTGATTCACTGTATTGCATGGAAGCGAAGATAAGCCAATTTCTTCATGCAATAATAAGAATTTAGATGCATCTTGAAAAGGAACACTGTATATGCATTGGGATAATAGAATGTGAACCAGCTTGCACAGTTGCAGTCCATGCGTAATCTCAGTTATATAGCATGTATTAAATTGCTCAATTTATGAGGCTTATGAAATTTTACATTATTGTTCTGTTTCCAATATGATAAAAACAATGCAACAGAGGAAGCAATGGGTTTTTGGACATGCATAGCTTGTCCATACATGACTTATGTGGCACTAGCTTATGTTGTCATAAATAATATCATTCCCGCACAAGCATTCTTTGTCTAGCTAAAACTCTGTCACCCTCTCTTATCGCCAACAGGGATAAAAGCCCAAGTTCATCTTGGCACAAACAATAAATACTCAATTTGAAGCGAAGATGTACAGACATCTCCACATCACTTACATAGCACTGCTACACTGATAACAAGCCTGTGTAACCTCTACTACCACCCTAGTCTTCCTGTTTGAGTGAGAGCACATAGGTGCCATTTCCACTGTTCAGAAGGCAGAGAATGCACACACCTGGGGTCACGTACCAATCACCGCAACATTATGTCCATGCTTCTGCAACTTCTCTGCTGAAATCCTCTATTTCTCTGGAAGGCGTGACTGGTCTTGTCTTTTACTGGAATATCAAACCAAATGAAGGAGTGGAGGCACTCCAGGGACCTGTCCAATGCTGTAGCAAAGGAAAGAGTTATTAAATAAAACCAACCAAATGGAAGAACATCAGGGACAAGATCATCTCTGGCAGCAATGGCAAAACCCCTACCAACAGCAATATATATTGAGTATTTGTAAGCAACATCACCACGCACAGCATGTTTCAGCCAGCAACATGTACATTTTGGAGGATGATGCCGAGCAAGAGGGGTTTGCCCCATTATCCGGGTTAAAATAGGCCTTGAGATATAGGAGTGCTGCAGATCCAGTAGACCTAGTTACTAGAAAAAAAACCAAACATGACCTTGATGTTTTCTAGGACTAGATTATTAATTCAAATGTCCAAATTATTAATTAAACTGTATTTGGAATAGCTGTAATTTTTCTTTTAAATACAGGTATTCCCAGGTGCATTCTGTTGTGTCTGATACATAGGAACCTCTTCACCCACCGCAGGCTTCCAGTCTGAATCAAACTTGCCATTGGCAGTGCTAACAGGAATTCCAGCTACTGGAATCTGGGAGAGCAAGATCCAAAACTTGTAAAGAACATCTTTTTTCTTTAACTTCCCTTCTTAAACTGTATTTTGTCAAGATGCATCTATCCTTCTGTTCCATCAAGCTCTTATTTACCATTTTATCCACTTCCTTAGCTCTACCACTGTAACAAGTTTTAACATTAGGAAAGCACTGACCTCTGGGTCCTTTAATCAGTTTGCATTTAAAAAAGAAAGAACCCTTGAATTTCTATTTTTCCCTTGGTTGGTGCAGTTCACATACATTACTCAGTAAGCCTTTCCTGGAAACTTAACAGGCTGCCCAAAATTGACAAATTTAGCTGCAATAATTTAGCATATGACCATTCTCAGCAGTTCCTCCTGTACTCCTGCCAGAATTTACCACTCTCCTTGAAGTCAACAGATAAAACCACATACACTGACATCAGTTAGTCTAGCCTGTTAGCTTTATGGGTGATCCGAGTTTTAGGCAGTGATGGGATGTTTCCTAAGCAGTTCCACTCTTGCTATATCATCCTGCCCTCATGCTGTGAACAGCTGTACCAACTCAGCTGTTCTTGTGGCTCCACAGGGAACTATCAGGCTGAAAAATAACATGGGGAAAGAGTTTCAATCAGATTAATTCCTTTACATGGTTCATAATGTGGTGATACAGTTTGGCACAATCCAGTGGAAACAAGAAGTAAGAGACTGGTTAAGCCAGCATTTTCACTAGACAATTGCACATCAAAACTGTGCCCCCACACATGAGGTTTTGCATCATGCCTGAGGCACAAGAAGTCCTTCCTTTCCGCCAGCTCTGTGACAGAAGTAACCTCTGACAAAGAATGAGGTGGACTTTTGGACAATCAAGTTTTAAGCCAAGAATTTATCTAGTAAAGTTAAGTGAAGTGAGAACTGGGTATTTATTCTGTGAATGTTTCATTATTTGCCCATGCTTTTAACACATCCCAAGTAACACCTACATTTGGAGATGTGCAAGGAATATATATAAGATAATGTCCATCATCTTCTAGATGCTCTTAAGGAATTACAGTATGGACTAAAAATGACAGAACTATGAGCAGCTTTAAGAAAATAAAAGATTGAGTCACATATTTGTATATATATATGTGTTTCTATATACACATGCCATGAATGATCATTTGTACCTAGGAAATCCAGGACTGAACAGCTCTTTAAAAGAACATTGATTTCAAAGTCTGGACGTTCACATGAAAAATCTCTAAAAATAAAAAGGGGGAAATTGCCATCAATGAAACAAGAAGAAGAAGAGAATGGATCTACTAGAGGCTACAGGGATGAAAAAGCATTTAAGAATTACTGTTTCAATAAGACCTAGCCACTAGGCCAGTGCAGGGGGAGAGGAGGGAGAAGGAAGGAGAGTTAAAAAATAAAGCAAGGGGAAGGAAAACCACAGAAAAATCTAGAAGAACAAATCATCTCAGTATAGGCTCAGTAAACTTAAGAGGTTCCAGCAGCCTATACCGCTCTCCATTTACCCTGCTGAGTTAAGTTTCAGCAACTGACAGAGCATTTCAGCTGTTTCAGAGAAATATGTACTGGAAGAAACATCAGGATCTAATAGTAAATATCACATTCTATCACAAATTAGTGCTAAATCCAAAACATGCATAGATTACTCTAGAAGAGATCACTTACTTGCACTGGAATCACAGTTCGTTCTTCACCCTGTACCCTCAAAATGCTAGAAGTTGACAACTTCTAATTTTATACATATAGAGCAAGTATAGTAATTTATTGCTATTGTTACATGCACAGAAATTACATTTTGGCTTTTGATTGCCAGACTTTGTTTTTCTTGCAATTACACAAAATACAGAACTAAGGGTGATTATCAACTCTCACAAAGCATTGCTGATGCAGTAACGATTACTAAGTTTTACTAGGGAAAAAAAAAAAAAGTAAGTTTTAATGAAAAATGCCTTCTCTGTCCTTTCAGGCTTACTGCTTGAACTTGATGGCACTGCAACTCCTTCACTGTCTTTGACTTGTACTGCCTTTCAAAGCAGAAATGAAACAGGAAATTTGTAAATTACAAAAAAATAAAGAGTAAACAACTGCTGTTGGAACCATGGATTCTTTTGTTAATAAACAACAGCTACTTACCTTATGATATCCAATTCTTCAAAATATGTATCATTTACAGTCTCAAAATTCATGGGTCCTCATGCACCTGAATTTGGATTGTTTTGGCCAAGAGTGTGTATTCAGACTGCACTTATGCCCTTGGTGTCACAGTGTCCCCTTTCCAGAGACAGAAAGAGAAGAATGTAACTGTCTCTCAGTAGTAAAGAAGGCTGATTATGGAAGACATTTGGAGATCACATCTCAAATAAAAAGAATTAAAAAAACCCTTTACTGTAAGTAACCATTCATTGAGATTCCTCACTCTCAAGGGTCTGATGAACTAAACTAAATTGAACAAAAGTAACTTAACTTTTGAATGGGAGTGCCCATGCAACATATATTACACACAAACTGATATATTTTAAAGTTATCCCTTTACTTAATTTGTTTTAATTTCCTTTAGTGCTATTTACGGAAATGGGAAAAGTAACTAGGCAGAACTTGCCATGCAGGATAACAGCAGTACTAAAGTCTATTGACTAATAATTTGAAGACAGCTTAAGAAATGCAAGATTGTATCTTGGTATCTTCATGTTGAGTAATATGACCTGAAAGTATATAGGAACCAGATGTTCTATACAGAATATTGTGACACAAAGTTTCAGCAGGGGTCATTCTAAGGGTGTACTCCATTCTTTATGCCAGTTGCTTTAAACAAGTTGATTCACACAATAATCTATGAGAATGAAAATAACATCTCTCTACCTGAAAAGCTGGTGCTGCAGTTGGTAAAAGACAGAGCCTAACGAAGTTCAAAACTCACAAAGATACTACAGATTAACTGGCATGACTACAGTGCTCATTATGCTTTAGAAGAGAACAAGTAGAATTTGAACATAATCTTAGAGATAACTGGTGAAAGAGAACAAGATTCAGCACATAGTATACACAATACAAAGGCGAGTTTATTTACCCTGTCTAAAATAAGGGTAAAATCTATTAACACTAATTTGGCAATACTGGATTTAAAAAAATCTGCTGTTCTTGGGGATAAGGAAATTAATTATGAAATCTAACTTGCCATTTGTCTCAAATTCAAACACATTACACTGGTTTTAGTGCAGTTCGTCATTATGCTTCATTCAGAAGCCTTGTTACAAATGAGGCGACTATTCTTACCCTACTGTAGCAAAAACCTCAGCACAGTGTTTTGCTCCAGGTACAGAAAAAGGTGTCAAAAATTTCCAGGTACCCATGGCTCCTCCTATTTGTAAGTCATGAGCTGGTTTTGCACTTATGTTAAGAACCACTAGCACCAAACTTGCTGGAAAGTAATCTTCCTGCCTTTTCTATAGCAATTTAATAAAACCGATGGGTAACAGAGGCCAAAGAAATTTTGAAAGATCAGTATTTAGTTAAATGCTTTTAACTGCAAAGTAACCAACAGCCTTTTCAACGAACTTCGTATCTTGAACTGAATAGTAGTTGAAAGCCACCAAAAAACAGCTCAGAGGTGGCCAGTTGCTGCTTCTGAGAATCACTGAAATTGGACTTCGTGATATTTAATTTATATCTTAAAGTTTTGGTTTGGAGCTTACAGAAGGTCCCATATAGTTTTTGGAAATAAACCAGTGAAAATAAATGATGTTTCTTGTTCCAATATTTAATCCAAGCAGACACAGACACAATTTATAAAATTATACTATTGCATTAAAGTTTTATATAGCATTTAACTTTTATGAATGTTTTTCCTTCAGTGTATCATATTCATATTTGAAAATATCTTTGCACAGTCCTTTGTGCAACTACATGCTAAAAATCTGCAAATGCACACTTAACACTAAACAGCACAAAAAATACATTCTGTATCCATTCATATGCAAATTTAAAACATTTCACTTGGCAGATAAACAATGAAAAGTTATTTTAAAAAAATCAGAAACTACAAAAATGCGCACATAAAAGTCTTCCCTTTTGGATTTTTAGTAAAATACTGCTCTGTATAAGATCTAATGAAAAACTCCAGTGCTTACAAAATACTTTATATATATGAGAAAAACAAATGCTTAAATTTATATCTGTATGAATTAAACATAATCACCTTGTTAAAATATAGAACTGAAATCATAGGGGACATGGCATAGATCAATGCAGATGTCACATCTAGCAGGACATGTAAAACTGTAATTAACTGGGCACCAGGCAATCAGCATCATAGAATATATAAACTAAAAAACAGGGACTAATACAATATGTAGCAGCTACAGAAGAAGAAAGGGTTTAATCAGCTATATATAGTAAACATAGCAATTCTACTTGAAGAGGAAGTCTTAGTCCAAAGTAATTAATAATAAAAGTTGCTGTGTTTACCGGTCATGAGTACAATGTCCTTCATAACTTTGTTTCTAAAAGATCTGCATAAATTGACTATCCAGATTTGTCACAATTCTGCAATGCTAGAACTTAACATAGTCTCTTCCCCATCATAAAAACTTCTAAATAGATCTTTTCTCTGACGGTCAGATAGCTCACATAACATACGGGGGACTAGCATCTGTGTCTCATAACTTCACATAAACAATTCCAACATATTGGCATGTCTGCACCATGGCAGTCTCGTGTTGCTAATGAAAATAAATCACTGAAGCATACAACTTTCCCTTCACAGAATATGCTTTCAAACCCTCTTGAGACTAGATGGATATAAAGAGAACAAAATATATTTTAAGACTGCATATAGACTATTCTACAAGGTTTGTGATACCAAGTAAAATGAAATAAAATTTCTTAACCTTGTTTTTACCTCTGTGATCCCGCAGCTTGCAGCTATTCTACAAATACTGCTGAGGCAACAACTGTTTCAGAGAAATCAATATTTAAAAAATCCTATAACACAGTAATAATGTGAAACTTCGTACTACACCAAGAAACGGAGGCAAAGAACAAGGTAGGGGAACTGAAAGAAAATCTGCAGACTTGTAGATCCTGTCTGGAGGCAACAAAATGAATCACTAATTAGACTGAAGATTTCTTCTTAATGTCAGTAAGAAGGGTACTTGTGGGTTAAAAATGGTACAGGCACCTTCAAGCCTTCCTTTTTTCCTATGTAAACCAAGAATGATAGAGCTACTTTTACAACAGAACTCTCTCCAAAAATACAGGTCAACCTTTTGTCTGAATATTCTTATGGAACATAATAATAATTTAATTTTGCTACAGAGAACTTCTATCACAAAACTGAAAAATAAATATTAAAAGTCACTACCAACAAAAAAAGAAAAATAACCCACCACAAAGAAGGTTTCAGGATGCAGGCTCTTATAGGGAGAAATGGACCCTAAGTAATCATAACTTTGACAGCTATGTACACACACATGGACATCATTAAACTCTGGCCATTTTTCTACTTCAGAAAAAGAACACCAAATCAGGGTATCACTAACATTGTAGGAGGCTCTGTAGATCTGTAGTAAATATCTATGCTATTTTATCATCAGAAAACAATGAAATTGATAATGCTGGTGATTAAAAAAATATTAAATGTACATTATCAGAGAGGTCTCTATTTTGCAAATTTATATATTTTTTTATTCATCCTATAAATTCATCTCCTGAAACAGGTTCTGCATCAGCAACCACTTTTTGCCACTCTAATACCAGAGAGACAATAATACCTATATTTTGAAAGTTGGAAAGTTTTTGCTCTGATATAAAACCTATAGTTTGTAGTTACAAGCAAATTTGGCAGCTCTACTGTAGTTAGGTTTTAGTCTCCCTGATTCAACTCAGAAGGACCTGGAGAGCAAATATAAAAGCTGCATTTAAATAATTTTTCCTTTCTGTCCTATTACACTATTTAAAAATAAGCTAGAATATGTGTCATACTAAAGCAATGTTAGATGCCCAACTTATTACCGTTCCATATCCCTCCCAAAAAGCATGGCAATTCTGAATTAAGGTTGCCACTGTTATTGCTGCTTACCTGGTATAGTCTGTAAGCCACTGTTTAGAAACCTAGGCACAACTGATGACATGGTAACCTTAACTCAGCATTTCCTAGCTTTTTCTAATTTAAGTCAAAGTAATGAAAGTTTAATATAATTTTTTATAGTTTTCATAACAACCTGAAAATCATAGAAAATAAAATGTTTTCTTTTTCTATATTATGCTTAAAGTGGCTGGTTTTTTTAATAGAGCTTTCTGATTTTTTTAATGATATAACATAACAGTGGGGGAAGAGTTAAAGATAGGATACACCTGGCTAGCATATTTATTCTGAAGATTTTGGTGCTCCAAAATTGACAGCCAGCTTTCTTGACTTTCGCTTGCTGGAAGTGTTTGGTGTTGATTTGTTATGAGGAACTCTTGGAGTAGCCACATTGTCTTGAAATGAAACAGTTGATTGAGCAGCTTGAGGAGATTTTAAAGGAGCTGAAGAACTATCTTGCTGAGTGTGGTCAGAAGACACTGGCTGTTCATTCTTTAGTGGTACAGCTTGAGGGGAACTCTGAAACTCCTTGTGCTCAAAGTTTTTCTTGCTAGCAGCCCTTTTTTTAGTTACCTTCAAATTAAATAAATATTATTTAACAGAATGCAGTCTCAAAAACCTGCAAATATTCCACATTTAGAAAACATGCGTACAATTTCAGAAATAATTTTCTAACCCTAAATAGTGCTTCATAGCCCCGGTGTTGTTTCAATCATCATGTAGGCATGTTTTTTTTACAGAAATAGAATATTAAGACAAACCCACCAAGAATCTTACCTGCAGAGGTATAAACTGGTTGTGAGAACCAACAGGTATAGTTCCTGCAAGAGACACATTTCCCGGATAGGAGCCAGGATAATAATGTTTAGGCACTGGAGTTCCCCAGGACACTGGACCAAACATGTGAGATGATGAAGGCATTATATTAGCTGTGAAAAAAAGTAACTTTTAGCTCGCTCTCCTCAAAAAGAGGATACCAACTCCCAAAGACCCCAAAAGTACACCAGCTACATTTGTCTGCATATTGTTTCTCTTTCAATAAAGCCACATATTATTCATGTTCACATGAAAATAGGTATTTATTTATTATCAAAAAATGCCAAACATTTCTGCTTTTACAGGACTACACCTAGATGACAGCACAGTTAAGAGCACTAAGTCGCATCTGCATTTCAGAGCACATGTAACTTAGCATCTTCACATTCTTATCAGAGTGAACTGTATCAGTATACTTACCAGTGGGTTGTGCAAATACTGGAGGAATAGATCCAGGTGGCACAGGAACTCCCAGTGGTTGATAATTTGGAAACACTGGTGGAGCTGGAGGCGAAGGGAAGTTTACTCCTATAGCACTCTATATGAAGGAGGAACCGAAGGATCACAAACAGACACAGTGCAACAGAGATACAGATGTTAAAAGATGCTTTGCATACTCACCAAATGCTGTAAAGCAAAAAATGCAGCTTTCTCCTTTGCTTCAGCTTCAGAATGACACTGCGGTCCATGAACCAACAAACCATTTGATAATTTTATGTGACAAACTGTCATTGTCTAGAAAAATGAGATAAGATTTTTGAGGGAATCTGTATTGCTGACAAACAAACTGAGAAACAGAGGATTTGTTTGTTTGTTTTGGCAAAAGGCAACAAAAGGAGCTAAAATTTATTTTGAGATGGATTTTCAGTCCAAATGTTTAATACAGAATCACAGAATGACTAGGGTTGGAAGGGACCTTATAGATCATCTAGTTAGGACAGCTGAAACAAAGTTGAGAACTTTTTAACTTTTACAGAAAAATATTTTTACCTGTGGTGTTTTTAGGAAAGAGAAATCTGGTTGCGACATTCCAACAAGAGAACAAATACGACAAAGTTCAGCAACAGTAGACAGTGCAGGCTGCGGACAAGCAAAAGGGTGACCTCCAGTTTCCAGTGCTGGTGTGTTCTGAGGGCCTCCAGTGCTATGAGGCTTGTTCATATAAGCAGCTGACAAAAGAAGAAAAAAAAAAAAAGTTAAAAAGCTGTAGCACAAACACTGCCTGCACTGAAAGGACAGCAACTTTGCTATTAGCACAGAGTAAAAAAGCATACTTCATTTTTCCTGGTATTTTCATATCTGATAACAAAACCCAGGAGATTATATATAATGATTTTTAGATCTGAATAAAGAAGTAGAACTGGAAAAGATGGGCATTTTATTACTATATTTTGAAAATCAGTTCTATACTGTTAGCTATGTTCTAAATTGCCACTACAAGGTGAAACTCTGAACTATGAGCTGATGTCCAAACATACCCATTTTTTTACTTTGCCTATATTGCAAGGCAGCTCCATGGCAATCTTGTCTGCTAGGGGGAGCAGGAACATCATTAACTTGGGCTTTCACTTCATTCTTTGTTTCCTGGTCAGAGCCATCTATCTTCAAAATCTCTTTGAGCATCTGTGTTCCTTTCTTTAAAAATAAAATAAACCATTCAGGGACATGCTGGCATTCAGGTAACACTACCTTTTCACTTAACTCCGAATATCATAATCGGTAACCCAACCTGAATTTTTCTTTTCCTATCAGTTACATTTTATCAGAGCACAGATAACAGCATCTTAGCATGAACAAATGTGTTTATTAATTTTGAGAATAGCTAATTAAAGGCTCATCAATATGTTTAAAAGGCAATATAAGGCTTCATGGAGTTTCTTTAAATAGAAGTATTGATGTTAAGATAGCAGCAATTGCAGCTAAATTGCAATGTAATGATTCCAGCAGTATACAGACCATAGCAAATGATTGTGGTGACAGATGTTCTTCATTTGTAGCTCTTGCTTCCTTGGAATAAGTCTGCACTTCATTTTCTTTGGAAATTTTCAAAGAAGCTAGAAGGCTTTCAAGTTCATTGTCCTTCTTAAAACCAATACAGAAAAAAGATACATCAACTTAGTATATTACAAGCAGATGCAAGAGGAAGGGTATACGTTTGAGATTAACTTTATGCTTATTCAGGACTGACTTTTTTTTTTCCTATTAGCTTGTCACGTCTGCTCAGAGTGTGAACAGATACCCAAGACTACATCAAGTTTTGCATACAAAAGATGCAAGTGTTGACCAATACAGGATTGATTTAAAGAATGACCAATGTTACACAGGTTTGTCTTGTATCTGTTATAAACATGAATTTGCACAGAAGTGACCAAGAATAACTGGAACAAAATGAACTGGAAACTGAAGTTATTCTAAGAGCACAAGAAAATCAACTGTCTAAATACTACCTTTCCATCTGTACAGGGACCATCAACCGCAGCTTTCTGAATTACAGGCATGTTGGGACTTTCATTCCTCTTCAAAAGTTTGACATTGTACTTATTCACACCTGCAAAATTCTGAAACAAACTGCAGCATTTATTATTGAATACTAATGCTCCATTACTCATTGTAACACAATCACACTAGAAATGCATCTGCAAATAGCTTTCACAAGCTAATATCCTTAGAGGATTTCAGCTTACTGAAAACCTAGCATTTGTGTATTGCCATTATAGCACAGCTTTTAGAGTCTAAGAGGAATAGGAAAATAATTTGTATCACCATTATACATCTTATGCACTTTTTCTCACTTTCTGTCTATAAAATCTCTAGAGAAAAACCATCTCCAAAATAAAATTTACCTAGTAAAAGAATCAACTAAGATGCCAGTTAAAGAGAAAACTGCAAAACGATGAACCAGATCAGAGTAAAATGACAAGAAAAGAATACATTTACTCAGTACAGAAGAAATTACCTGTTTGTTTGATATTTTACTATGTGGCTGACTTTCACCTCTTGTAACTTTGGAATCTTCTTTAACTACAAAAGAATGTATTCTTTTGAAATGCTCTTAAAAACTATAACAATAATCAAGACTCAAAAAAACCAAATAACTCTGTACAAGTACACCAAGTTGCACTGATTTGAATGGTTGCATCAAATGTTTAATTCATACTTTATGGGTCATTTGATGTATGTTTTTCTTGTAGGATAAAATGAAGTATATGCAATAATATATCTAACTTTACATTCTACAAGAATGATCACAAGCAAGTTTTCAAAGCCAAGTTGTGGTTGGTTTGTTTTTTGGCTTTGGCTCTTTTTTTTTGTTTTTTTTTTTTTCCTGTTTTTTTTTAATCAGATGGTTGAAAAGTCATAATAATGCTGAACAGCTTGATTAAAAAGTTCAAGTATGCACACCAGGACATGATTTGACAATAACAAGTGCAACATAGTGTTTATATAACTACAATAAACTATTTTCTGTTGATAACCACAAAAACTCAAACAGGATTTCAATGAAGATCAGCTAAAGCAAGTAAAAAAAAAGTGTCTAATTATAGTACTTACATTTTTTATATGGCTCCTGCTTTTTCTGCTGACCTTTAAAGCTGCTGTCATTTAATCCTGGCTTGTAGAACTGATTGCCAGTTCCCAGCTTCATTTCCTGAGGTAGAATTGCACCCTAGGATTTCAAACATCAAAGCTTAACCATAAAACTATTTATGTATTATTTATATAGTATTCCCATATGATTACTTCCTTCCACAGCTATGCATACCCTGTGTAACAATACTTTCATTCAGAGGATTTATTTATAGCATTAACTAGAAAGCTTTCTGATGTAATGAACTGACATATAAAATTAAGTACCTTCACATTTTGACTCTAGAGATCTGTTTAAAGTATATATACTAACCTTCTCATGCATGCTTTGCTGAATGTGGTGAGACTTCCCAGAATTCTGCAATGACTGCCATATGCTGCAGAATTCATCATCTTGCTTACTCTGTGCCTGACAAAACAAGAAGCAACACCCCCAACAAGCTCAGCAGCTATAAACTCAACTTATGAACAGCTAATCATATATAAAGACATTCTGAAAATCATAAAGTCCAAGTCTAACAGTGCTCAGACAGCAGAAATTTTCATACTGATACTAGAACTTGCAGGTATTTAATTTATGAAACAGGCTATTGTGGTAGGTTGTATTTATATAACATCTTTCCCTAAGAACCACTATTAAACAGAAATTATCTTAGTTTGAGATTGCTTTTATTATTAACTGAAGTTACGATCACTGAGTATAATTAAACTCAGATAATAATTCAAAATGGTTTTAAAAGCATGCTCTCATGTTTGATTGCATTCTTAAATTTTATTATTAGTATCCTATTTTGTAAGGCCTTATCAGTCAGTCTCAACTGCTTAATAACATTATAGGTATGTTACCACAGAACTGAAGCCCAGCTATGTAAAAAAAACCACTTTTGAAAATCTAGAATCTAAATAAGTCCAACACAGGGTATTATTCAAGAACTGTGACAAGTTCTGCTCCAGTCTTTATCAGGATTAAAATACCTGATGTGCTAAGCCAAAGCTATCTATTAGTCATGAGAAAGGGGGGCCACTTTAAACAGGGGGCCAAAATACTGAGGCATTTGGATCCAACACTAAATGAATCAGAACACTCACTTTATTTTTCTGAATGCCACTCAGAAATGATCCTTTCTGGGGTGAGTTAGAGGTGCCCTGATTTTCAGCCCTGAGATTGTAATGCTGTCTTCCATTCATCTGCTAAATCAGGCAAGGAAAAAACACCAAAAAAAAAAAATCAGGAGTGTATCACTGCGTTAAATTTTCTTTTGGAAAGTAGTTCTTCTTGTATAGACTGAAACATGAGACAGCGCTTCTCAAACACACCTATAAGCAACATGAAGCTACCCATTAAGCTGATTTTCTTTAAAGAAATCACTTATTAAAAAGTAAAGCTTAATTAAACTAGTGAGAACCCCACTCACCTGTAATTTCCCCCCCTCTACTGTATTTTCAAACAAAGTAAATCCTAACCAAGATGCAAAACCCACAAGGATATCATGTCTTTTCTGTCTGAGCATGGATGAACTTGGCCTCCAGGAAGAATTACTTGGAACAGAGCTTTAAGAGAACAATTACATCTCTGCCCAGCAAGGTATTTGTTGACACCAAATATTTGTCTCTGGGAAATGCAATTGGAGCTACAATTGTCAATAAGGAAATTTTGGTCCTCTTCATTATTTGATTCACTCATTTCATAATGATTATCCTACTTTTAACATACCAATGTAAAAATTAAATTTTGTTTGTATTAGTGAAGATGATAACCATGGTCATATTTCAGCTTCTAGAAAAATAACATTTCTGTACAAATGAAAGAAAAGTCTTACTTGAGTAGGAACAAAAAGGGAGCGAGGAGAATGGTTGAGGCCCCCTAGATGCGCTTTTTGTGAGCATGCAGATGACAGATCAGACGCATATGAATTGTAGTTATTCACAGCTGGCTGAGGCTTAACTATGGCCGTCAGTTTTTGATTTCCCATTTCTGACCGACTACCATGAGACAGGTTAATTAAGGCACTTGATGGCAGACGATATCCTCTGGCAGGTGAGCACCTTAAGACAAGCAAATGACACAGCTGTTTCAAGTAGTTTAACTGTTGACATTTCAATATATTTTAACATTAACAGGCTGAAAACTGTATCCAGTATTGAAACCTACTACCATTACACACAATGATAATCCCACTGTTCTCTCCTTTGGTCTCTGGCTGTCAAAAGCAGAAAACAAGTCATTACTTCTACTCTTGAATTTATATTGTACCTTTCAGTGTTGAGCTCAAAGGAATTTTAAAGACGAGTGAGTTGTTATAGCACAGTTATGTAGTATTTATGTAAAAAATGATGAAACAGGAAACAATTATGCTTTTTTCCAACATAAAAACTGAAGCCAGTAGCAGAATTATAAACTGAACTTACGCAGCAATTAACCAGTTTTATATCTTCCTTTATGATTTTGAATACTGAAGATTGTGTGTTACAGAATATGCCCTTGCAAGGGAAAGGGTTCTGTTATGCTTGCTGAACACAGGCAATAGGTAAGATTCTCCTCTAATTTCTGTCATAAAAACCTTAATTTATCTAAGAACAACAGTAAAATAAAGCCTGCTGGGTAAATTTGTGCACTTAGAAGTTTACCTGATTACTTAAATACAGAAGAGTTATCAAACTTCTTGAAACTAAAGCACTAACCATGCCTTCATCTCCTGAAGAACAGTTCAGGTTTTTAATGGTGGTCAGAATTTAGTGCCTAAGGATCACTTTCTAATAGTTCAGAGTCCCTCCTTCGGAGGAACAAATGATGACTATTTTTCAATCTACACATTGAAGACATACTGATAAGAACCTGTTTTCTACATACTCATTTAGAGAGGTATTTGGATTTAGTGCTTTATTCTGCTGGTTGATATTTGCTTTCTAAAAAATCACAAGCTTCTAAAGATGCAAAAAAGCCTGAAGAGCATATCCAAAACATATGCTTCAAAAAAATTATCCATACTCAAAAGAGGAAAAAAAAGAAAAAAGAAAGAAACATAAAAGAAATAAAAACTGACCAACACTGTTCAGAAAGTTTTAAAAAGAGGTATTAAAAATAGTCAATGAATCCAACAGCAACAATTTCATGCCATCTCTACCAATAGCATGAAATTACTATGAAACCCTCTGCACACACCTTATAGTTAGGCCTCCAAGGAATTCTTCATCAAAAAGAACTTCAAAGAGCACATCTGTTTCTCTACTGGCTACAGAAAACAAAACAAAAAGTCATCCTATATATGTAACAACAGCTGTTTTCATATAAATGATGTAAATATCTATATTAGTTACGCAATAAAAAACAAAAACATTAAAAACCTAACTAATCAGCAACAAACCCAGCATTATTCCTTAACTGAGTTAATTAACAACAATTCAGTAATGTTTCTCAAAGTCATATATCTGCCCTTTTAGATTATGTACCGTGCATAACAACTTATCAACCTGCATTAATAGAACTGCAATTTACAGCACTATGTCACAGCTGTCAAACTGCCAGAAAAGAGATGCAAGCCATCTCCACCTTCAGGCAGTTAGAAACTGACAGTTCTAACATTACCTTCTTGCATAATAATAGACTAATACTCCTTTAAAATTATACTAGTATATGATCATTACAGAAAAAATACCCCTTTTAAAAAGCTGCACTCAAGTCTAGTCTATTCAAGATTCTGTTGAATGCCAACTGAATGAGAAAGCAACTACTTAAATGCCAGGTGTGAAAATATATTACTTTATCTCCAACTGCTATGCCATTATGATTCTGCAAATCCTTTTGTTTACCTGAAATACATTTATGGATAATCTTCTTGTCTAACAAGGTATAAATCCATGCCATTTAACAGAAATGGAGTATCAAAGAATAAAAACCAAATTCCAAATAAAACAATCTGAGACAAATCATATTTGATAAAATTTTATGCTTAATGTAAGTATTAAGGCTAACATTTGTTTTCATCTCTACTTTTCCTAACTTTGCCTGTATCTTCCCATAACTTCATTTTGTTCCTTTTTTGCAGACTGTCTTCTTTCTCACAGATCTCTGCCTTCTTCATATTAAGAAGAAACAAAGGATAATTTCTTATTCAAAGTACAGCATTATAACACATTAAATTAAAATAGAATACCTGTAGGTTTAATTCAAAGCAGTAAATATGCCATTAGTGGCTTCAAGTTGCATATGCTTCATAGATGAGAAACTTCTGTGCATTCACAACTATTATACAAAACACTTTTCTGAAGCCTGCTTTCATGTCACTAGCTGTGCTGTTATATAGCTATAATGCCACAATTATGAATAAAATCTTACCTCCTTTAATTCCTATAATGGTACCTCGAAGACCAACTGGAACAGAAAAGTTCTCTCTTACATTGACAACACGGTCAAACAGCTTATACTCTGCATCGCGATCTGGAACAACCCCATTCTGTTGTTCTAATGGCTGACAATAACCAAAAAACTGTGTTAACGTTTGCAAAAAAAATAGGGTTTACAATCAAAATACATTTATAACAATATTTGAAACACACTATAAAGTGAACTTTTGTGTGCGTGTGTGTGTGTGTGTGTAAGTTTAAGAGCAGAGATTTTTCCTCCCTAGACACAAAGCATTTTTTTTCTTGCCACTGTCACTTACTGCTTCTGCCTGAGAAACAGCAGTGCCGTACATGATCCAAGGCAGACCAATGTGATCAATTTAGATAAAATAAAGCCATCAGGTGTAACCTGCCTGTATCAGTAACATGGCTATCTCTGAAATACCAAGCAAGATGAGCAATTGGTTCTATGTCAAGAACTGAACAAAAATCAAAACAGGCAAGAAGAGACTAGCAGGAAGTACATTTTATTTTGCCTTCCTTGTACAGCCAATAATAACTGTAGAAGCATGAAGGACAGAAGGTAGAAAAGAACTGAAAGTGAGTGTAATAGGTGATGGAGTCTTTAGTAGAAATTCTCTCTTTTTAGAGAGAGACTATGTTATCGAACTGATTTTCTAGAAGGCATCAAAAAACTTTTTCTTCCATCAATACGGCCATAAAATTCCCCTCTCTGAAAGTCAGTATGCTTAGGTAAAATAAATACCATCTGGACAAATTAACTTCAAGAGGAAAAAAATTTCATGTCACTTACTCTGTAGAGTAAATGGGGTTTCACAGTTACTCGCACCTTCTTGTTGCTCTTTCTCTGCTAAAGGAAAGAAACAAAGTTCTTACAATCTAGTGTAGGAACCAATAGTAGATTTCAGGTACAACAAAACACCTAAAAAGACTATGGAGAATTCTTTTAGATTAAGGTATACAGCTTTGTGAACTCTTTAGGATGACTAAGGCCAGTTTTCAAAACATGAGATTTCTTACCAAAGCTTTTGCATTGTTTGGCTAATTTGAGAATTCACACTGATTTTATTAACATGCCCTCGCAAGTAATTTCAAAGAAATAAGTCCATTGTTTCATGTGGCTTTGCCTTTAGCTTTTGCTTTGGTAATTTCCTTGTCCCCCTTTTTGATCTGTGGCTTTCAGAACACAATTTTCTAATTTTCCTCAGACCAAGGGGAAACTGCAAGAGAAAAACAGGTGGCATTGCATGTAGAAAAAGCACTTCAGTAGTTCAGAATATATATACTGACACATACTCCTTTCTAAAAACCACAGTTCAGAATATGGCCTAATGCTGCTGGATTGCCTGAAAAAGAGTCAATTAAAAAGAGTAATAACGAGATTTTCTGAATTTCAAAGACAATTCACATTATAAATTCAGGTCTTACATTACATTCTGCATTCTTTTTCTTTGGAATGAGAGGTAATCTTCAATCGTCTTATTCTAATTCAAGAACTTGGAAAGTAACAAGCGGTTGTCTTTTGGTTCACCCCTGCTCACAATGATACCAAGCACCATACCTTGCATTTCTCTATTTCTTCTTCAATTTTCTCAACGATGGCTGCATCCAAAATTTGCAAGTCACAGGATGCACGAGACAAAGCAGACACAGGATGTGCCTTTAACCAGGCAACAATTTCTTGAACTTTCTCAGCTCTAAATAAAGAAGACATGAATTAAAACTTTTAACTATATAAACTAAGCATTTTACCACGTTCCTTGATTTAATCATCAGGTGTTATGATATAGGTGCAATGCTTGTATACATTCATAATGTAACAGAATTTAAGAGTTCTGCCTGAGTTTACAATAAGGGTTAAAAAATAAAAATCTAACTGAATCATGCAATACTGATTCAAAACTATAACCTGAAGTTTTGCTAAGAAAAAAGAAGTATTCAGTAAATTATGTTTGCATCCAATCAGCTAACCATGACCAGCTGTGATTAAAGGTTCTGTGACCACCTGTGTCTCAGAACACAGTGAGAAAGAACTTCAGGGCATGCCTCTACTAAAATGGAGCACAAACCTGAGATTAGTATCCCACAGTGGTATATCCACCTGGCAAGAGTTCTGCATCAGGCAGACTTACCATCTCAAGCCTGTGAACAGGGCTAATATTAAAAGCCTTTTTAATGTTTCTGTACTGTGTCTGGAACCAAGGTTGCTCCTTGTCTCCCATGAAACTGACTGAATACATACTTAATATCTGCAAAGTACTTCAAATTCTGTACATGTTATTTTTCAAATTTGAAGTGACCTTAAACAATTGAAATAATTATTGCTTATTTTCCAAAAATGATCTTTTGGTGATTTTTGTGATTATTCATAACTATGCTTATTGAGGGTTACTTTAAAAGCAAGAATCATGAAGTAGCCACTGGAAATCAGTTTTCTCACTTATCAGACTTGAGATAGGAGTCTGATAGAGACTTAGACTCCACAACTACAATGTACAACATTCTGATATTTTTTTTTCAGAGTCATTAGGAAACTCATGCTTCTCAAGGAACAGTTACATAACAGCCACTATTTGATTACCACCAACTTCATAATGTTGTCAGTCTTTATTCTACTTATTTGGGGTGGGGGGGGGGAGGAATAGGAGAAAGAAGGCTTACCCATTCTCATCCTCTCCAGGCCAAATGTCATCTTCATA
This sequence comes from Nymphicus hollandicus, assembly GCA_009823435.2. Taxonomy (NCBI): domain Eukaryota; kingdom Metazoa; phylum Chordata; class Aves; order Psittaciformes; family Cacatuidae; genus Nymphicus; species Nymphicus hollandicus. The sequence goes on from WTXV02049780.1 coordinate 36,388, forward strand.
GAAGATATCTTCCTGGCTATTCTTGGCTATATAATTAAATAGTTCAGGAACTCTAAAAAATGAAAGACCGGAAGATAAAGTTAGTTTCACGTCAGCACAGACCACAAAAAAGCCTAATCAAAACAAACTTCGATGAGCTTCAAAATATGTAGATGCCAAATACTTTATTTTTTACTTAATTTAGTGTCATACTGTACATTTGTGAAGCTGCTGACAGAATTACTGTATCCCAAAATACGCTTCTCCCTGGAGGGAGAGACTGTTGGAAGGAATATACTGAAACAAAAGAAAAAAAAAAAAAAAAAAAATCAAGCCATCTCCAAAAGGATTTTGGAGATGTCCAGAGGACAAAATCCAAAGACTGATCCAAAGGTGGATAATTTGGATGAAGTTTGTATCCAATATTTACCTTTCTAAATACTCAGCAAGTAGTTGTTCTACTGCAGAAGAATACGTCCATTCATTTCCAACTTTCTTAGTATAGCCAGGAACTTCTTCATTCTTCTTATTGAACTTCAGGTTTAGTCCCACATTTGCTTTGTGTTCTCCATGAGGGCTGGAAGTAAGAAGTTTATCAACTTCCAGTAATACATATGTGTGTGTATACATAGGAAAACACAAACATACATCCTCAGCCTTAAACCACAATAAAATTAAAACGAAATTCATTGTATTGTTTACTTGTTAGCATTGTGTCAGCTGTAAATGTTACAGGACATATGCTGTGCTACAGTAACTTTCCACATGCACGTCCATACCTTATTGCAAAGGAGGGTAGGGAATATTTTACTCATCTTCCTTAATAGAGACCTTATCAACCACAATCTACCTGGCATTTACCAAAATGTAGGTGGATGCCCCTTAGCAACGAGTGGGGAACAAGTGTACATGTTAAATCAAAGAAGATGCTCATGCATCAACCACTTCCTTAGTGAGTTGTCGTTGGAAACCACAATTCTGACATTCATAAAACTATAGGGATGGCCTTTTATATATATATATATATATATATATATATATATATATATATATATATA
>WTXV02049780.1:43045-65291 GCA_009823435.2 Nymphicus hollandicus
TTAAATTAACTATTCAATATATTAATTATTCTTTAAGAAATGCTTGGGTTTAAACATTTTTACAAACTTTTTTAGTACTACTCTAAAAACATTTTTCTCCTATAATACAAGATATAAAAAACCAATATTTCAAATCTGACTATTTAACAAATCAGTCTTTTTATGACAAGTTGTTTTTGTCGGGCTTTTTTTTTTTTGGGGGGGTTTTTGTGTGGTTTTTTTGTTAGTTTTTTGGTTTTGTTTTGTTAGGAGCTGACTGCTTACCTGTTCTTTCGAGTTCCCATTAGCTATGATTTCTAACATCATGTTCTCTCCATGGCTGCTTTGCTGAAACACCTGTACACCACTTTTTCTAAGATAGAACTGTGTAAAAACAAAACAGCACATAAAACTTACTGGAATTCTTACATAGCTGTCTAATAAATAAAATGGAAAACATCAGAAGAGAGAAATTTTTACCTTATGTTTAATGTGCTTTAAAGTAGGAAATCCACAAAAATATAATGCACTCTTGTTGATTTTAGTTATCTTATTGTGGGTTATTTCTACGTGCCAAGCATCCAAAGGTATTGTTTTATACCTAAAAAACAAGTTGCATAATGTTTGCTCAAACAGATTGACCTTTGGCTCTAGAAACTCTCATTAGTCATTCAAACACTCATTAACTGACCAATGCTTTGACTTTTCTGTAGGGTGTCAATTAACTTAAGTCATTTGGAATCTCTACAAAGCATTGTGCTATTGCTGGAAAGACACTACTCATTAAGAAAAAGACAAAACATCAAACCACAGTATGTCCGAATCTCACCATTTTAATTCATTCCTATTGTCAAATTCTTAACTGCAATGGTTCCATATGGTATCACTCATTTTCATAACTATTAATTCTCCACTGAGTGCAATCATGCAACAGGCTTTCCTCCTCTATTATGCTTTAAGTTTGACTACTATCAAGGTTAGGTTTCCATTTAGTCTTAAAATCTCAGCTTGTGTTATATAAAGCTGGGTACTTTCTGTGCAAGGAAGGTGAAACACACACTTGTGTTCAACTCTGCACTGGATCCAGATGCTTTCATTTTTTTTACAAATGCTCTGGAATTAGCATGCTGATAAATTGTCACTATTATCACGTAGTTGTATCAGTCTTCACCCTCTGTGTCATACAAAGTTTAGTAATTCTTAGAGTGTTCTTGCTGACTTAGCATTGGTTCACCTGTTGCGCAAAGTAATGTTTGAAGGGATAAACACTTTTACCAAACAATTTAATTCTAAACACTTTTACCATGCCATCCACAACACGTAACATATAATTCAACATTTTACTTTTTTTCAGTGTATATACTGGCATATACAAGCTTTGGTTAAAATGCTAATAAAAGTATTCTACCTACTTTTAGTCTACTCTAAAACACTTATGCCAGTTTTACCTGGTATGACATCTTTCTATTGAAGGGAATTTCTCGGGCCATGGTGACATGTACTGAAACTCTGCATCTTTGTCATACCAGTACATTAAGCAAGCACTGTGAGTATTTCTTCGTTTCTCCTCTTCTTTTAGGCACTTATTACAGGATTCCATGGCCAGCAGCAGTCGTTTCTAAATTTTAGAGAATCCGTGTACGTGAAACTGGCAACAAAAATTAGCATGGAAACATCTACTGTGGGTAAGTGGATACCTGCACTTTTTAGGCTGATACGTTAAGTTTCTAATTGCAGCCTCACCTTTCCCTGTGTCCCAGCTCTCTAATAAAAACAGAACAATTCCAATGGAATGGCTTTGGAGAATAAAGATTACCTTTTTGCAAATATGGTTTCCAAAGGCTAGCCATAATTTGCCTTTTACATTTAACATATAAAGAAATATTAACTAGATTTTAAATGTTATAATAAAATTCTACAAAATAACTGTCGAAAAATTTTCAAAAACTTAGGTGTCATTCAAGTAGCAACTGCTGTGTTTTGTGAGAAGACTAAGTCCTGCCAACTTTTCACAGCAAACTATGGAAACAACTGATAGGCACATGCCACCACCTGTATATACTCTAACATCTAATCTGCACTTTTGTTTTCATCCACTCTTTGATGTGCCCAAATTTAATCTGATAAAAGATATTACAACAAAATATATAATATTATTATCCTACCTACAAAAGGAAAATGTTACTATTTTATTTTTCTCCTTTTAACCATTTGATTCGTACTTAATGTCTTCTGCCCATTTATTGGTGTTCATGTGAAGAGATTTTCTGTAAAAAGTCTGGTTTTTTCTTCCTCTCCAAGTGTTTATTTTTTTTCTCTTATTTTTCTTTTTATGTATTTATAGATATAATTTTTTCCCCTCAAAGAATATGAAACTAAATATTTGAATAGCTGATTAAAAACATGAACAACCAACAGAAACTCCACAGCCTTTACTTAAGACTTCTGCCACTTGAAACTAACTTTGTTTGTGGTAACTTACTTTCCAGGGAGCAAACATTTATATTTTTCTGTGATCTTATCAAGTATTAATTTAAACTTCCATTTAATTGCATGTCTAACTGTTGATTAATTAAAAAGTTTAGCACTTTGTTACAAAGCTTTTATAGAGAGCAGGCACTGAAAGAACTTACCTCATCAATAAATGGGATTAATACTACAGCTTCCCATTCTTGCTGTTTTCCATTTAGGTCAGTTTTAAAGTCTGGTGGATAATATTCTATAATAGGAGAGTCTTGACTAATCATCAAATGCTAGGAAAAGACAACATTGAAATTAAATAATACCAGAGATAAATTAGCAATAAGGCTAGGAAGAGACAGAGGAAGGCTGGTATTAAACCAATTCAAGGCTGAACAGGAATTTAACATTCATCATTTAAATACCCTAGTCTGAAATTGCTTAGCAAATGCAAAATTTTCTATTTATTACTAACTTTACAATGTACTTAAGAATAGTAAGAAGTATTTCACCATACACCTAAAATTGGGAGGCAGAATGTAATTAAGAGGACATGCAAAAATACCCAGAAAAGAGTTACTTCAGAATAAAGCAGACAACCAGTAAACAATAGATAAATGCAATTTAACTCTAAATCCTACCTGGTAGCATTTAGGTAGCAGATCTTTGCTAGCTGCTGGCAGTACAGCAAGAAGCTGCTCAAATGGCATGAAGGGTTTTCCCAGTTCAAATTTGATTTTGAGTTCGCCTATGTTGCGAATATCTGACAGATAAGGTGCATAATGATAAGGATAATACCTGCAGGGGAAAAAAACCTCTTAAGTTACTAAGTTTTACCACAGCAATGTTCACTGATGAGAAACAAACAGCACTGCATTAAATGTTCCAAGCATACAAGGTGAAACAATTTCTCATCTGACAATTTTTCTTACCAGCTCCACGACTGAACTCCATGGTAATAATAATGCAAAATCCACTGTATTGCCTGGACATAACATTCAGCTTGATCAGCCAAGAAGTCACTTATAAGGAAAAAGAAAGACACTTACTAGCTTTCCTCATTTTCATTAGTATATAAAAATTACTTAGCACCCTGTGCATAGGAATAAAGATAGAACATTTGAGGAACCTAATAAGACCAGAGTTTTCCAGACTGATAGAATACTAATTGAATTTTCCTCTCTGGTTCTCACATACATGTTACAGAAAACTTGGCTTGCAGCTCTTATTGCATTAGCCAAAAGCATCACCAGTACACTGCCATGTGTTCTGTGCTTTCAACATCAATGAAAATTCTGTCTTGTATTAGACATATGTAAAGACTTATCTTTGGTGTTTAAAAACAGAAAAAGAAAAAAAAGTAAAAAAAAAAAAAAAAAAAAGCATAAACTTACTCAGAAACTACTTCTACACCCATTTTAGTCATGTAGTAAGTTCTTTTGTATTGCCTAAATTCAGTTTCAAACAGATCATCATCTTCTGGTTCATCTTCCACTACAGCTGAAAAGCAGTCATGACAAGAAAAGAATGAACATTCACTTCTCTACTACAGTAAGGTTGAAGACTTTCAGTTTTGACTTCCTTGCACTGAAGTACCATGAAACAATCAATCAAAATCTTTACGCAGAGCAAGTCTGCAATTTTGTCCTTTAAAGACTGGCAACCCATTTTGTAGCCCAATTACAGAACAGAGAAGAAAATATAAGCTTTCAGAAAATAACACATTAAAATACATTTTAAAATTTAGCCTTTTTCCAGCAACATCTTATACCATGGAGTAGTATTCATACATATTTTACATTAAATTTCATAACATGAGCAAAAGGCATTTCCTACAAGTGGAATGAGTTTAAAAACAATTCACACAACCAATAACTCCAAAGCCATATAAAAATCTGTTCATTTATCCTCACTTGTATAACAATGTACCTAAGCATACAATTATCAAAAACATAACGTTGGAGATTTGCTTATTCTTTCCTTTAATTCATCATGAAAATACTGATCAGGGAAGAAGCACTTCGAAAGCTTTAGCCCCATTCCCTCTCACCATAAGACACTTATGTGCAGTTCCATTTACCAATAGCTGACTACATTAATTCTTTCATTTAGATTAAGGTCATTTCTGACATAGAATTCTTATAGATCTTACAAATCTATACACAAATTAAAAAGGTTCTCTTTTGTAATATGTATATTGAAAAATTACTTGCACTTACTTTTAGGCATCACTTGACCTTCATTTTTTTCTAAAGCAGCCAAACACATTGAGTTTTCCTGAGCCTATTAAATTAGTATTTGAGATAAAGTAAAAAGACAGAATAATATGCACATACCTCATTTACAACCATATAATCTGCAACTCAGAATGTAATAATCAAGATGTTTAAACATGATTTAGTATAAACCCCACTACATTTCCTTCTCTTGTAGTTGCCTAGGGAAAATGATTTTATCTGACAAAAGGAGAGATCACACAAAGAAGGCTCAAATAAATCTCAACTACCTTTGTAAAATATCTAAAGATTTGTTTTCCAAAATACAACTGTTTCCAAAACCGTGTAGTACATATTTAAGGATTTTTACCTACATCATGCATTATGCTACAGCACCAGTATGTAGTCAAATTTTTCATGAGTAAACTTTTAAGAGCTCAAATGACTTTTGTGGGAGTTAAGGACACAAGAAATCTTGTTTTAGAGTGTCAAATAAGCCAAACATTCACTTCATTCTCACATTGTCTTTTGTGTACAGCACTGAGTAGCTTTCAATAAGCAGACTTTTCCCCTGTACCTCAGATACGCAAGTTCCTAACTCTTACTGCCATTCAAAGGATCAGTCAAGACAGATAGCTAATACTATACAACTGCTCCAAACTTCTCAGGCAAATAAGAAAACAACCACAAATGAGATACCTTATTAAAGGAAGAGCTAACATCTTGTTCTTACAAAGCACAAACTGCACTAAAGAACAGGATAATGATATACAGTGACAGACTAGTGTTGAAGGGATTTCCTGCTGCTACTCTATGCTCTGCTGAAGGCATTTACTGAAAGATAGCCAATGGAGGTGGTGGTGAGGAACATGACAGTAGGGCAGAGTCAAGGTACAGAGAAAGGTACTGTTACTCATTAACTAGTTATAGCTACAATTGCAAGTTTAATAACAAATCTGAGATAGCTCACACCAATGAAATTCCTATTTATCTATTCATTGTCAAATAGTTGGCCAATACCAACACATGCATGAATGATCTATCAGTGTATCTGAAATATATAAAATTGACAACAGGCTATGCAATGAAAAGTGAAATTACAAAGCATAGCAAGTTTGACCATAACTCACCCAAAAGTAAGTTTTGCTGCAGTTGAGAAGAGATAAATTGACATAAAGCATTAAGTTTTGGGTTTACAAGATTTCAAAAATCCTAAGAACCTGACCTTGATTTAACCATTTCATCACTCACAACCAGCAATGCATACAGGCAGTTCCTCAGATGTTACATTCTACTATCATTTCTGATCTCAGAAAAACCTCAAAACAGAGGTTTATGACATTTAATTTGCCTAAAACCAAGTTACTGATTTGCAATAAGTAACATTCATAGTTCCAAAATTGCACTTGCAGAGTACTAACCTTTTGTTTCTTTTGTTTATTTTTTCTGGCTTCTTCTGCTGCAATACCAGCTGCCTCGTTGAGGTATTTATTGCCTACTTTACTTTCAAACCATTTTAGGTCTACAAAGACTTCACTGAAGTGTTCACGATCAAACTGTACAGGCAGATTAAAGTAAGTTTAGAAATATTTGAGGGATGGCAAATTTACAGTGCTAAATTAACAATGTCTTTATAGCACATGCATTAGGTTACACCTGGAGGCATTTGTACATAAACATTTCGGCCTAGAGCTACAATTAAACCAACAGATTAGTATTAAAAATATTTTTTTCTTAGTGATACATAACATACACCCAAGCCTATTTTTTTTTTTTCAGTAAGGCACCACTGTGTAATAAAAGTAGCTAGACAACTTCCACATTTCACTATTTACTCTAGAAGCAGTAAAACATGTATACGATTTGGGTGCCACACACCCAACACTTTCATACCTCCACCCAAGAATCAGAAGACAGAGCTGAAACAGGGAAAGCAGATGGATGAACTTCCTCCTTCCAAGTTCAGCAGAAAGATAAGACCTTTCCATTTGTATCTGACCTATACCTTTACTCATCTCTAGAATGAATTACTGCAGTGGCAATTAACAGGATTGCCTCCCATATGCCAGTGAGTTAATGAAGAATGGTGATGCCTGCCTCAGAGATACTAATGCTTCATTGCTCTTGACCAATGATCTTCATAAAAAACTTGCAAAAAAATACTGCTCTCCAAGAAACTGACCAGCAGGGGAAGCAAAAAATATTGATGCCTAGAGCACATTTGCACAGTACTGTCCCTCATTACTCAAATGAGGTAAATCCTCATTTGACTTGCATTACTAAAAGATACTAGCTAAAGGAGTGAATCGTTTAATCTATCTTTTTCCTCTTATAATAAGATCAGAGAAACTGATTGGATCCCATCATTTAAATGATAAAACAGCTGACTGAACCACTTGTAAAACTCCAGCATTTAACAGTTCATTAGAACTACAGCATGGTGTATTTTAGGGCACCACAGTGAGGTTAAATTCAACAGACTATACCATTCTGTACAGAGCAATTTTGAAGTTACTCACATCTGACAATCTTGTGAGATATTTCTCAAAGCGTTTTAAATTCAGATGTCCATTCTCATTTATGTATCCTATTGGGAAAATAAAGTATGGGTTTTAAATTAACAATTATTAAATTTCAGTTTAAATGTCCCATAGATAATAGAATGCAATCTTGCTGGCTCTCTAAAAAAAGTGTTAGAAATGCTAAACATTCTAACATGGTTAAAAAGGTCAATAAATATTAAAGCAAGAATGTTAATATTTCTACTTTCCGCAACTGTGCAAAGATTCTTACCTCCCAATTCTGGCAAGATAGCCATGTATGTTCTATAAAGTAGTGGCAGTGCATCATGATTAATGTGTAAATGAGGTAGATGAGGAATAAAATCATTTCCTACAAGGAAACCCATTAAGATCCAATCATCTATTATTCTTTCAATATCGTATTCAAAGGAAATCTTGTCCTGGGGGGAGGGGGGAGGAGGAAAGAAAAGTTAAAAAAACCCCAAACAAACACAGCAGTATAATTTTTATTATCATGATTGCATAAAAAGACCTCACATATATTTTCAGTCACAGCTCCATTAAAACTTACTTTTACAGGTGAAAATTCATAATCAATATATTCTCTCATAAGCGATAAGTGCAGTAAATGAAACGTGGTTTCCTCTGGGGCACATGCTCTGTAAATTATTCAAAACATTAAGTTAAATTATTTATAAACACACTTTCAATATGAATATTTAATAAGTCCAAGGTTACCTAAACCCAAGTAATCTTACTGGGATTAAATCTTTGCAGAAGAAATATATAAACATTTGTTTGAATCTGCTTTAGGATTCATCTGGTTAAATAAAATTTTGCAGTAGAAGCTTCTAAACAGCAGATGTGACTGCACCATATGGAAAATAGCTAGCTTAGAGAAAGCAGGGCAGCTTTGTCAAGATCCATGTTTCATTAACTATTTCCCAAGTAATTATCATATTGTCCAAAAAGGGACAGCCTAACCTAACTTGGCACCAAACCAAATAAAATTGAAGGTATTTTAGAACGAGGCTGAGTACATACAGAGTACAGAGATTCATATTTAAATCTGCTGGTTACATTTGCAATCATTTGAAATGCTTCTTGTAAGAAAAGAGTATGCTCAAATTAAAGACACGCTACATATGTATTATCTAGTGGCTTCAACACAGCACCAAAAAAAATGACTAACCTACTGTTTATGGCATAGATTAGTCAATATATATTCTGCTTTCTTTTCCTCTTCACTAGAATTACTTAATAGGTACTCCAACATTAGGCCAAAATCAGTTAATACCTACACCAAAAGATTAGTCAGCTCAAGACTGATGTATTTTTAAATTCATAAAGCACTATTTCACCTTGTAGATACTATAACCAGCTGGGATCACCTCCAAAGCAAACCAACAGAAATAACTGTGTATTCACACATACAAAGCAGATTTTGGCCAAAATCCTCTGAGGAAGATGTGTGTGATATACAAGCTTATATGAAGATTACTAAAATAAACTCTAAACTACAAAGAAGTTTAGGCCCAATTCTGTCACTTCTAAAATATAATTTTCATATTGGTATTAAAGACCATTGTCACATCCAGGTTGATGCTCTAAGAATCTAGAGACATTTTGCCCCGTAGTCTTCATTCACGAGATCTGAAAATCCCAAAAAAAAGTAATTTCTCCCAATCAAGAAGTTGCTGACAGATATTAATTTGGATGTATTACTAGCATTTTCGGATTTCCAATTGAAGGTATTCATAAAAGTGACAATATTGACAGAAGACAATTTCTGTAACTTCCAGAAGTAAATTCCTGTAATGAGCAATATTATCCAGAAATTTCAACAGGAGCCAAACATGGAACAATGCTTGGGGAGGGAGGCAGGGGTGAAGACAACTTTCCTTTGATTTCATACCTCATTTAATTAATCCCCATTCCTCAGAAAGTTGTCACACGTTTATATTATTTTATTTTTATAAAAAAAGAGGAAACTGACATTCTTCTTTGATTAGACTTGTTTTTTAAAAACATTACAATGTTACATGCCAACACTGCCAAGATAATGAATATTACTGAAAAGTTGACTGCAGAAGACTGAATACTTATTTCTGATGTGCATCATCTTGTCCTTCACAAAAAATACATTCTTATCCGCAAAAATCATGCATTTATCTAAACATTTGTATGTCTTACCCAAAAACTTTTTTTATATGTATCAAAAAAGTGTGTTTCTGTCTCTCCCACCTTCTCCCTTTATCCACCAAATATATGTTTATGCTCCTTCAAAGAAGGTACCTAAGGCACAGTAGCAGTTATAAAATTAATTCTTCTATAACTCCATGTACATGCTCAGTTCTAGAGCAAATCACCTTGTTCTGACTGATGATAGCACACAAGTTAGTTCAAATGGGCAAATTCAGAATAAAAATATTCAGGCAATAAACAAACAAGAGAGTTTATTTTAGTAACTGTTCAAGTAATTTACTTATAAGCACAAAACCTCAAAGATATAAATACATTTTAAAAAGGTAGTATCTGCGTAACACAATTAAGGAAACCGTGTTAGTATAGCCTGGCCTGCTCCATTCATAATATGAAGAAAGAAGCGCAACACACCAAAGCTCTACGGATTTTTTAATAAGCTGTCCTGACAGCACACACTTTCTCATGTAAACTCATTCAAGTGCATGATTTAACAAGTTGATTTCATGGATTTTAGTAACAAAGACTTGATTTAGTATGCAATCAGTAAAGAAAAAAAAACAAAACCCAAACAACTGGTTTAGTCACCCAGTATATTTTAGATTTAATTTCGTCATATATAAAGAATGAAGTTAAATCAATTTACCTTTGAGATTTTTTACCACCAAATCTGACTTCTTCTCTTAAGAGCGCAAAGTGTGCCTCATGACTTGTTAATCCCAGCATAATCTATTATAAAGAAAGATCTTTATTATTAATTTTTTTAACTGTTACCCAAGATTTGAGCAGCATAAAGCAATTTTGCTGCTCTGTTTAACTACAAATTCAAAAGTTTGCAAGAATACAAAGTTACGTTCTTGTTTAATAGCATCCATTTTAGAACCCTGCGCACTTAGGAAAACATCAAATATACTTTATAAACTTCTGTTGTTTGTATTATTTTATTTGCACATACCAAGTCAGCATCTAAGCCATAGAGACAGTGTCTTGTGTTTGGGTCGTGATGGGGCTTTGCTTTTTCTGATCTGATGAACTCCATAATTTTATGCTCACCTTCCCCTGGAGTCTGCACGAAAACCCCCCCGCAACAACAAATTCATCAGTAAGTTTTTTTTTATAAAATAAACATCTATTTAAAATAAAATGTTAATAAAACATAGTGACCTCATGGCCTGATAAGTAGACTGTTACTCCTTGCCAGGATTTGTCTGTGGAAATCTTCATATTTACAAAGTATTTAAGATGCTCATGCAATCTGGCCATGAATTCAGTTCCTGAAAACAAAAATCAAAGTTACACACAAAACTTTCCACTAGTCATTCAAAACTGTATTTACCTATCAAAATTACTAATGAAATCACAAAAACAAAATAAAACCCACCAAAACAAGCAAACCGCCAAACAATAACCACCCACCACCCTGGCCCCCCCCCAAAAAAAAAAAAAACAAGCCAAAACAAAAAACAAAAAACAAACCCCAAAACCCAAGAAGTAAAACTTCTGCACGGGATGAAGGGAATAGCTGGTTTCTTTCCTAAGAAGACTGATCTTTCCCATTGCAATCTAAAAAAATTTTTAGAGTAACACAGTATTCCAGTCCCACTAGAAATTATTTAAACTTCTGTTCTCAACTTGAGCCTTTATCAATTTTGTCCCCCAGTTAAAAAAAAATGCCTTAGGATAGGGCAATAGATGCAAAACCATAAATCTAACCACTTAAATTTAAATACTTGACAAATATTCTTACCTGGTGTGATACAGTTGGAGTCAAATCTGGCTTCTGTTGGGAGAGTTTCTCCCTTTTCTAATGCCTTTTTTATTTTGTCCTCTGCCTCTTTTGCTGATCTAAAACAACACAAGGTTCAAAGAGTGGAGTAGAGAAAGAATCATCTTATTCAAACATTAATATCTTAAGTACAGATTTACTGACAAAATACATAGAGTTGATTTTTTCAGGAGTGTTTAGGAAAAGGGGAGAGAGAAATTTAACTCCTGGATAGAGTTAGACCTTGTTTCTCACACAACTGGAAGGCTTAAAAGCAGCTTTTTTCCCTCGTAATGATGATAATCTCTCATTACTCAGATACAGTTAATATTTAGATTACCAAGGTGATCATTCATTGGCTGAGCATGATGAAAGCAAATTCATGTTGAAACAACAGGAATACTCAGGATCTAAGTAGCTGAAAACACTGTATCAGAACAACAGTTGTAAAGTTAATACTATAGTTAAGAATACTGTTATGCAAAGCAGCAAGTTTGGAATACCACAGGAGCAGAAGGGGTGAACTAACAAGTCATCATCACTAGTAATGGAGAAACAAGCAAACAAATATCCTAGCCTTTCTTGGCCAAGGATTTCATAAACATTTTTGAACCAGAAGAAGAGAAGCAACCAATATCTTAGATACTTGTCCTTCTCTCACTTCCACTCTAATTTTCTACTTAGAACTCTTTCTTAATCTCTTCTTATTCTCAACTTCCTTTTTTCCTTTAAAAAACCCAAAACCAAAACTCACAAAAAACTGCAGCTTGAAAATATTTTCTCTTGTCCCTTCCCCTCAGTTTGCTTCTGTCACTTTTCACTCACCCTCCCTGTACTGTCTGACCACTGGCTTGCTTTCCTTATAGCAGTCTTCAAAGAAGCTTCCACATCTCCGAAAACATTAATATAAACCTTAACAATGTGCAATCTACTTGCAGCTCTGTAGCTGGACTAGCTTGCTAACGGGTATCAACAGGAAACCAGAGTTTCATTAGAAACTTCATTTCTTCTATGACTGTCAAAGAATTATAGTAACCAAAACAGCATGTCTAGAATTAGCATTCACAAATACCAAAGACCCTCACAAGTTCCGAAGCCATTGGAGATTTATTTCACAGAAAATTTCATGAAAAAGAGCTTCCCCCAATCCCACATACACAAAGAAAAATTTAAGTAATAAGCAAACTTTACTTTTTGGAATCCTGTTTTTAAGTATTACTATTTTACAGGTAGTTACCCTCATATAACTAAAAATTAAAGCTACCGTCAAAGGCACAAGCACTCGTACTCTCATACTTCACTTTTCATAGCACACAGTTAAGTAAATTTTTTTAAAGCATTTACTCTCCTAAAGACAGAGTCAGAACAAATATTCTCACCTAAAACGTCTCCCACGCTGCTGATTCATTTTTGCTCTTGGAGCTACTCCATCAACTGCCATGAAGAAAACCTTCCTTGGTTTAATGATGCGAAACAGTACTTCCAAATAGTGAAAAATATCAGCAAAAATCTTATCTTCCGAGATTCTGAAGTGAACATCATCATCATTTGGATGTGAACACTGATGTATAATGCCATTCATGTCCAGGTATAAGTTGTCAAACTCTGGAATCTACAAAAGCCAGAGTTAGTACCTACTTGGTGACAGCTGAAGCAATGCAATCACTGCTCAAGGTGTAGCCAAGAGTAATGAACTCTGGAAACAAGCTGAGGTAGGAAGCACTGGAACCTACTGCACACCAATGGCTAAGAATATCTTTACTAGTTTGCAATCCGTTATTACTATTTTTCCAGTGAAGCAAGTCAGCTGAACAGATGTACACAAGCAACATACAGAGCAGAAACACTGTTAAGTTATGAAGCAAGGGGGCTGTTATTTATCTTTTTTTGTTACCAAAACCCACCCAACATGCACAAGAGCAATTTGCAATAAACTGATCTATTCTTTAATCCACCAATATGACTATACATAAAAATCCTCCTGTCATTTCAAGTTGAAAAAGGCACTGCTAACTTTTCATTATTTACTCTTGACTTATCTTTATATAATTTTGAAAGGCATGTTGTTGGACATGTATTTGAACATCCAGACAAAAAAGAAACAACTGTTTCAGAAAGCAGATGAAGAAAAGAAACAAGAGGCAGGATTGAGAAGGACCTCGAGTCACTTTGTGCATCATAATGATCTTCACTACAGTCAAGTTCAGTAAACAAACTGCTCTCAACATGCTTAAACACCACATCAGCCACAGAGGCACCACTTTCAGATAGGAGAGTGGGGCATTGCACAGGCAACATTCTAAAGAGATGAAAACTAAAGCTTTTATATGCAACATATATATGGAACACAGATAAACTTTTAAGAAGCACGGCTACAATATAATTTAAAAATCATTATGTGTATAACATAGGAATTGCCTTTTATTCTGGGTATTTTTTTCTGTAATAACAAACAAAAAAACTAAACTAATCTAGATGCTAGTTTCTGTCAGTCTGTATATTCAAGTGGTCTGGCAGAGAAAAGTAAGAATGGGGTTACACAGAATCAACTAGCTTGGAGAAGATCTTTAAGATCATCAACTCCAACCATTACCCCAAGACTGCCAAGTCCACCACTAAACGATATCACTGAGGGCCTCAACTACATCGTTTTTGAACACTTCCAAGAATGCTGGTTCCACCACTGCCCTGGGCAGCCTGTTCCAATGTCTGACCACCTTTTTTGTGAAGAACTTTTTCCTAATAGCCAATCTAAACCTGCCCCAGCACAGCCTGAGGCCATTTCCCCTTGTCCTACTGCTTGTTACTTGGGAGAAGAGACCGACTTTCCACATATTTGTAGAGAGCGATAAGGTCTAGCCTAAGCCTTCTCTTCTCCAGACTAAACAATCCCAGTTCCCTCAGATGCTCCTCATATGTCTTGTGATCTAGTGTCCTACTGTTGAAGCTTAGTATCACAGATAACAATCTAGATGTTTTCTTTTCTGTTTTAGAGGGCAAGAATTCCATATAAGCTAACATCATCTAGTCTTCAGAAAGACTAACTAGAGAATGACATTAGCATGTAAGGCTGAGTTGTGCATTCTGTTTATTTTAGGAGCTCTAACAGCGTCTTTCAGAAAGCATCACGGATACAACCCCCTTGTTACAGCAGACACATGCTGACTCCTCAGTGGGCCAAAATTCTTCAGCAGAAGTTTAAAGCTAGCAGAAATTTCAGTGAGCAGCCCAGGTTTATAACAAAACAGCTGAAAAGCCAGCATACACTGCTGCCGCCTTGCTACACAGACAGTATAAGAAGTGGCTGTGAAATCCAATAATCATAAGCAAAGACCTAAGCTTTGAAAACTGCTTTGGAACTAGAAGGGTCAAACATCCAGGTTTGGTATGACTTGAGCAGGGGCATCTTAGATACATTGATACAGCAGCTGTTTAATCCTCTAAAATGCTGTTTAGAAAAAACATATTAACACTCAAACATGCCTTCAATCATCACCCAGCTCATCTCAGAGCACCCTTATTCAGACTATAAAACAACATCCATAACGCTAAATGAAAATTATAATGAAAAGTTAAGAGCTGTTGTCTGACACCAAACAGGGTTTCTCTGAAAACAAGACTTATTTTGCCTCTGAAAAGCACTATTTGAGCCTTCCCTTTCTCAGGCTTTAACATACTCCTCTGGTTTTGCTACTAATAAAAACTGTCCCACTCCTACAACAACAAGGAAACGCAGTACAGCTGTAAAACTTGTCCCTCGTCATTACCATGCTATTCTTCGTCACCAGCAATAACTTTCCTGACCCCAGCAATGAGGCAACTCCGACCGACTGGTACGGAAGGGTGCCGGGCCGCCGGGCGCTGACGAGCCGCGGCAGCCGCCGGGCCGGGGACACAGAAGCCGAACGCGGCCGGGCGGTTCTTTGAGAAACAGCGCGCTTTTGGGTTCGGGTGCTTCCGAAAAGACTACTTGCGTGTAACAAAGAGCGCAAATACTCGCGCCGCTGGCCTCCAGCAGCAGACTCCCGGCACTGCTGTGCGCTCAGGGGCAGTTTGTGGCTGATATCGAGGCTTTTGGGGACCACCGAAAGCCTCACATGCTTCCCAGACACCGCCAGACCGCCCGCCCGCCGACACGCCGCGACTTTCGGCCGCTTCGAGCTGCGGGTCTCACTGAGGGGCAGCCGGCCGCCCTGCGCTCACCCATCCCTTGGCGAGCCGGCCTCGGCTGAGGCGCAGTCCCGCCAGCCTAGCCCAGGTAAACCCAGACGGGTGAACCAGGCCCCCTCCCTCATCCCGCTGAGGAGCCAGGACCCCCCTCCTCCGCCCCGGCGCATGGCAGACAGTGGCGCTCTGCTCACAGCTTACCTGATGCTCCTTCAGCACCTGGCTGAGGCAGGGGTACCGCTCCGAGATCCACCGGTAGAATTTGGGGACCCCCATGGCCACCGCTCCACCGCCCCCGTAGCCCCGCCGGACCCAAACAACCGCGGGCCGCGCTCCGCCCTCCTTCCGGCGCGCCGCTCTGACAGCCGGGCCGCCCGCACCACAGAGCGGCGCGCAGAGCGCCCCGCGCCGACCATCGAGAGCGGAGCGCAGAGCGGCCCAGCGCGGGACTGGGCGGGGCGGCGGTTGACTACACCCCTTCCTTCCTCCCTCCCTCACCTAAGCAGCGCCCCGCCCTCCGATCCAACCTCCCCGACCGCGTCCTCCTCTTCGCGAAGGCCTTGTTTGGAAACAAACCCTAACGTTTTGGAGACCGCGACAACGCTCATTGAAGATTACCTACTCATGGCCCAGAGAAACAAACCCACTACCAGCAACTGTAAATACATTATTTAATTTTACACTCTCCCACGTATCTGGAGTTGAACCAAAACTTACAGCATCATTGTAATCAAACACTAATAGTGTTCTTTGTCACTCAGAACAGAAACAAAGATACTGAACAGAGATTCTAATGGTAACCAACTGTAAGATAAAAGAGTGTAATTCTTCCCTATTACGCCCCTCCCCCAGTCCCTTTCCCTACAATTTGGATGGCTAGAGAAGCAAGCAAGTTAGAACAAGCCTTCTGACCATGCTAAATTAGGCTATTCTTGTCTGTGTCAAAACACTTTTTGTGAAATGGAGCATCAAACATAGTGACTGTAGCCACACTTTTTAGGAGGAGGGAAGAGATGGCCATGTCCAGAACTCGGGTGCCTGAATATATGTTTAAGTCACAAATACTGTAACATGCCTGCTGCACGGGTGTTACACCTGTAGTCTCAGGGTCCTTTAACTCCCACCTCTGTGTCATTTCCTCCAGGAAGGTTTGTTACCAGTGCTGGACACAGCTAAGGGAACAGTTTAAGTACATTGTAACACTTCATTAGTTTCTTTATGGCAAGATTTAAGTTCCCAAATGCTTTTCAATAGATACAGCCAGGCCAGATGGAAAAAAAGTCCACGGAAAACAAAATTCAAGGTTTACTGCTGAAACAAAATACTCATTATTTTTAATGCACTATTGGTAAAATAAGCTGAAAGAACCACTTTATGACATAGCAGTAGAAAACTTTAAGTAAGCTAAGAAAAATCTTTAAAAAAATATACAGTACTTCATAGAGTGCATTGTGTCAACATTGTGAAATTTTTTCATATAGAGTAAGAAACTTGCAGAGCTTTGCAGTCTAATTTTTAAGCAGTTCCCATGTACTGCCTTCTATATGTATACAAAACATAAGTTGTAACACCTTACACATGTATGAGTGTATTCTTAACATACTTGCAAGTGTATCATATATTTTACAAAGATTTTGGATTGATCCTAAGACTGTTCTGCTGCTTATAATCAGAAATCAACAGGAGTAACCAGTTATCTCTGATTAATACCTTCAAGAATATAATAGCTACATGTGAATATTTTCTTGTAAATAGTTGTGAATTGGCTTGTGAATAGTTCAGTTGTTCCAACATGAACAAATTTCACATATATGGAGCCCAACCCATATACATCTGGCAGAGGAGGTTGTCATCACTTGCTTCTTGAATTAGGTAATGAACATGCCCTTCAATAGATAAGGGTAATCCTTTTATTCTGTTTCTAGTCTTAATGACACCTTGCAGTCGTTGTTCTATATCAAGGACATGGGTTTTGGCCTGAAAACAAAGGAAAAGGAAAAAGAAAATTTACTAATATCCATGAACTTCCACTTCTTAAAATAAAAAAGTATTTATTGGGATGCATTTGAAATCTGTGTGTTAATTTAATACAAAACTCAGATGTCTACATCAGTTACTTTGAAAATAAAGGATACTTACTTTTAAAAATAAATTCTTGAAAATGGATAGAGTGTTAGTTAAGTAATAACTTTTGCCTTACATTTTTACAGATAAAATTTACCAGAGAAGACTGAAAAAGCTATGCAAAATGTATTTGAAAATGTTAGAATGCTTTATTTCATACAATTACTTTCAAATAAATGCAAAATTTTCTCAGCCTTTTTCTTGGAATTGTGGATAAAATCATGAAGATATCTAGTCTGGAACATTCAGGCCAAAATTATGAGCAACTGAAAATGAAGCTGTCTAATAAAAAGTTGTGGGAAACAACTCAAAATGAGCTGTTCTGCGGCTCACTAAAGTAGGTAGTTCATACCAGTTATACTCACACATTTTCCTTTAAAGCTCAAGCATAATGCTGGCAACTATCCAATAAAAAACAATTAAGGTATAAAACTATGTGGGAGGTCCTGTAACTAAAATAAAAGTTCTGTAGACACATCCTGGTTAGTAATTGTTTGAAGACCAGGAGGTTTTCTGTGCTCAAATAGCAAGTTCTGTCTTGTGATACAGCTTCAGTACCGTAGCTTGTCCTTATCTTAGCTGCCATGTTTTTCAGTACTCCCTAAGTTTTATCTGCTATTACAGGTATTTATTTTCACTGAATGTTCCCTTTAAAGCAAGAAGCAGCAAATCAGAATTTTTGAAAAGGGGAAAGAGAACAAATATTACAGGCTGTGCAAACTGTATTCTGGATGAACACTTCATCAGCAGCTACAAAAGAAACAGTACATAGGTAATCGTAATTTTAAACAAGTCTTCTTGTCACATAACAAGGCACACATGAAAAGCACAAAAAAATGCATGGAAAGGACTCCAGATGTTACAATCACTGTAACTCTGGAGTACAGTGCAACAGTCAGATCGAGGGGTAGCAAGAGTCTCACCTATCCTACTGCTTCTGTTGATATTGTCCTTGATTTAGTAATACTAAAAAAAAAGACATATAGGCTCTATTTTGTTTGGTTCCTTCGTAGCTAAATTACATTTTCTGTCAAAATTAATAGTCTCTTTATGGATAAAAATTATGAATACAGAGATAATCAAGAAACAACCAGAGGAATTTTTAAATTAAAAAAAACCAAAAAAACCAAACAACCCCAAAACTACCCCAAACCAACAATAAAACAAAAAACCCCAAAACAAGACAGCTAAAGTTGCAATTGGAAAATATATAACTTGCAGCCATATGGACATCTGAATACCTTAATGCTATGCTTGTTTTAAACTAACCTTTTCATTGACAACTTCTCCAGTTTCATTCACCTGGGCTTTTGTATTCCCCTTAATGGGTTTACTCCATTCCACAAGAGGATCATGGAGAAAAGTCTTTAAGACACTAAATAAAGAAAGTTTAAAAAGGATAAGATACACAGTACATTTATTTTTCAAAACAAGAACACGGATGGGAATCTAAAGTAAGCACTGAATATTTATATTGTTTCATATTTAACTAAATGTTATAGTAAGACTGAGCTGCATGACAGGCATGTGCTGGAACTGGCATATTCACCAGGAGTTACTGTTTCAGATGTTAAGACTACAGGCAGCTTTTTCAGAGTTTGTAGCAAAACCAGTTGCCATACCTCATTAAAGGCTCCCTTTGATCACGCATAAGCCTCATTGTGACTTCACAAGCTCTTCGGAAGAGACCTTCTGTTCCCATTGGGCCCATTCCATTAACCATATTGTGAGTGAGACGGAAAGGGACAATTTCCGGAACTTCAAAAGTTTCTCCCTTTACATTGATAAAAAAGGGTATGCCCTAAGTGTTTTAAGCATTATTAAAATAAAGGGTAACATTTGCATTGTGCTCAGGTTTTTTCCCCTGTTGCTGTCAGTGGCAGTTTCCTAGCTGCTAAGAGATGTTTGCTCAGATCAGAGTCTGGAGAAATAAACTAACAATATCTCTACGCTACTTGAATTAAAACAGGCACATGTCCAACACAAAAACCATCTTTCAACAGAAACACCAAAACTCCGAATCCTGCTCTGTCCACAATTTCTGCTGTTTATTTTTACAGAACCATTGGAATTTTTTGCTGAACTGGTGCGAGAAAAGCAAAGAAACTTTTCACAGCAACAGAATTCTGAATATAGCAATTACAGCTTTGTTTGGAGGGTGGTACTGGAGAGAGGAGAGTCACAAAATATGAACACTCTAAAATGTGGGCTATTTCAGTGTATCCACATCAGCTCATCTGATATTGGCTAAATCAAAAAGCTATCTTTCATTAATGCAGTATACACAACAATCATATACTCTTCACATATCCCGAACTTTTGAATATAAGTAAGAAACAGACCGAGACAGAGAGAATACAACAGGTAGAGTAAAAGAAGTGGAAAGAAACCCATGAAGCCAGTAGAAATTTGTAACTTCCATGCACGCAAAAAAGAAAAAAGCAAGTTCAGCAAGTGGCATTTCTCACCTTATTGAAAAGGCAGTTGAAATCCACATGCACACATTCACCAGTCAAAGAATCGAACAGGATGTTTTCACCATGACGGTCTCCTAGACCAAGTATGTAACCTACCATTGACATAACTGCAACAGAACGACAATAGGCTGACCTACTGTTGTACCTGCAGAAATAAGAACCAGGTAGGTCTAAGTCACTTCCTTGGGTTATCAGTCTTTATCAGTATAATCAGCAACATTTAGTGAAATACACAAAGTAAGTATTCTTAAGCTAACCCAATTCCAGTCACTCACCATGAAGTAGGATCAGGAAATGTTCTGAGAAACCATTCATGGAAGAGAGGAGGATGACGAGGCAGAAGGACTTCTTTGAACATTTTCAGCTTTTCAGGCAAAGGTGCTGACTTTGGAAGCATATGCTGACGCAGTTCTTTTCCAGTCATGTAGATACCTGCAATAGACCTCTCCAATTAGGTAAAAGAAATCCCCAATTATAAAGCCTTATACATACTATTACAATACGGTATTTTAGAGAAGATAATTATCTCCATAAAGATGAAATAAAAAAATCATCATGTCAACTGAAAGAGAAGACTGGTAAAACTTGTGGCTTGTTTGCCAGACCACCATGGAGTGAGACGGGTAGAACACACATGCACAAAAAACCCAAATCAAACTAAACCAAAACCACCCTCATAAAGCCATTCACTGTATTTAGAGATATATTCAGATATTGATGAGCTATTTGGAGTTCCAAAGTTGCAGCTGTCTGCATACATACATACAATGTATGAAATTTTCTCCCAGACTTTCTTGAACTGACCAAAAAGTTGCTTTGTTAACAAGGAATAAAGAGAAATCTGATCTCTCTGGAAAGTTACTGTACCCTCAACCTTGATTTGGTTATGAATTATCTTAATTATCTCACACAAATGTAATGGAAATGAAAAACAGAAGATTAAATCTAAAGAAAAAGTCCACAGTTTCTTCTGTTATTCAGTTCTGCACATAAATGACAATGCTGCTGGCACTGCTGATTAAATTATATATATCATTGTATGAGATAATATATTAAGATGATTATCAGTTCTTGTAAGGAACTTGCTCACTGCAAGCACCAATTCTCTTCCATTTACGTCTACTACACGTTCGAATAATAATATACTGCAGATAGTTAAATATATACATGACTGCATCTTCCTAGTATTTATTCTGATCCTTGCTGTTTGTGTAATTTACTAATTAAGATACAAGCTCTTTAAGAAAAGTAAATATCACTACAGTCTAATATATTTCTTTACCTTTCTCCTTATAAAGTTTTATCAGGATATTTCTCAAACCAGCAGTATTGTTCACCCATTCAATTATGCCACATTCATCATTTAATGGAATAACTGCATAGGTTCTGATATGGAGTTCTCGCCTACGTGACTCCGCATCTTTTCTTAAGCACTATTCCAAAGGAAAAATAGGATTAACAGATAACAGACAGGATTAAAATGTATCAGTAACATTAACCATTCTATCTATATTTTCTTATTACATGATACAGAATTTAAAAATCTAAGCTTCACTGTCTGCAGTAGGTCAAATACAAGCAAAATGTTCATCTGTTCTCCAAAGTAATGTAAAAAAGAATTTTGCAATAAAATTTATAAGTTGCATAACTCTTACAAGGCTTGAATCCCTTAAAAGGAGTATCTGAAATAAGTGTTTTAGTGTTCCAGAGATGCTGTCAGAAATGCTTTAACCTCCTGGAAAACATGGTACTTAATCCTTAAGTATATTGCTAAGAAGCAAATTGTAACTGAAGTAAGAAGTATGGAAACACTTTTCATATGAAAAGATTAATTTATCTACTTCTTATAGAAAATATTAGAAAATCCTGAATAAGAAGTATGAAGCATGAGAGCAGAAAGTTTGCAGTTACTTATTTAATATAAGTAACCTTTCCTCTGTATTTTTGCCGGAATAAGCAATTGTTTTGGCAAAATGTTATGTTTTGTTATTGCTTCCACAAGTCCATAAGAAGTTACACATTATCAATTGATACTGATTTCAGCTGAAATAAGATATTTTGCAATAGCTTACTTTTCTTCCAGTAAGCTTTATCTCAAGGTAAGTTAGAATCATAGAATAGTTAGGGTTGGAAAGGACCTTAAGATCATCTGGTTCCAACCCCCTTGTCATGGGCAGGGACACCGCATGCTAAACCCTGTCACCCAAGATTCCATCCAACCTGGCCCTGAACACTGCCAGGGATGGAGCATTCACAACTTCCTTGGGCAACCTGTTCCAGTGCCTCACCACCCTTACAGTAAAGAACTTCCTCCTTACATCCAGTCTAAACTTC
>WTXV02049781.1:0-10398 GCA_009823435.2 Nymphicus hollandicus
TCCCCTCTGGCAGGTTAAAGCCATTCCCCCTTGTCCTGTCCCTACAGGCCCTTGTCCAAAGCCCCTCGCCAGGTTTCACGTAGGTTCCAGCTTTCCTAGTAATTACATATTTATCATTACTATTTAAAATGGAAACCAAACTTAGGGTGGAGAAAAGATTTTGTAGCCTAATAATTAATGTGGATGGAGAAGGTGCGGAGCAGCTGTGAAGCCTGGGCCACTTTCAGAAGGTGCCCTTTGCTGCAATAAATGGACCTTGAGGACAGTCACATAGTAAAGAGGGCTGAGGGACAGCAATGAGCGCAGGAGATGGACTCCTGCTGGAAGGATGGATGTGGAGAGGGTGTGTGAGGCCATCCCAAGCCAGCTGCATGGTGGGCAGCACTCACCCAGCATGGGGCTGGTGGCTGTTGACCCTGGATAGGACAGCCCATCTCTGTTGGAGCTGGATGGTGGAATATGGGAGTGAGGAGAGATTTCCCTGGTGTGATGAATGGGGACCAGCTGCAGAACAAAGCAGCCTGAAGTTGCTTGGGGCATCCCAACTCAAGGGCAGAGTGGGGCCAGACTGGCCCTTGGGTCTGGATGGAGATGTCTCCCCCACAGGGTTCATATGAACCCCTCGAGATCCCTGCAGGGCCAGTAGCAATGATGGGAAGGAAGAATGGACAGGCCTCAGCTGCGAACAGATGGATGAAGGCATCGCTGGCACTGGCACCTGCCTTGCAGCCACTCATCTCAGTCCTGCCCCAGCTCTGCTCTGGCTCTCCTGGGTCGTGCCTCAGTCCTGATGCTGCACATGTGCCTCTACCTCTCTGTCCGCCCTCCATGCCTTGTTTCCCCACATGTCCTTGCCCTTCCTCAGGTCATCCTCCCCTAAAATGACGCAGCAGATGCGGGACCTGCAGCTGGCTCAGGCCAGGAAGCCTCCGGGCCCTTCCTCACCCAACGCAGCAAAGAGGCTCTACCGAAACCTGTCAGGGAAATTCCGTGTCAACTACACGTCCTTTGACGAGGGCAGCCTGGTGGGACGGGGCGAGAAGGAGAAACTCCGCAAGTCCTACCTGGTCAGTGCCTGCTGGCTCCATCCAGCACTGCTGTGGCTGGGAAGATGGGAATGGAGGGTCTGTGTGTGGGCATTGCTGTCCCCTGGGTGGAAGACCAAGAATATGTTAAGAGAAGCCACACTGGAGCAAGTTCAGCTGGAGGAGCTGGTCCGGGTTTTTGTGCAGCATCACCCAGTTGTGTCTGCAAAGTGCAGATGCTCCCAAGCCCCTGGGACCACGGCATAACCCTCCCTGTTTGGTTTGTAGGGTGCTGGTGAGGGGCTAGTGTGTTTGGTGGGGTGAAGGAGGGTGCCCTGTGCTGACCTGCATTTCTCCTTCCACCCAGTTGCAGAGCAATGCTGCCCTTTTTGAGGCTGTAGAGCTGCAGGACCTAGACAGAGTCCAGGAGCTGCTGAAGCAGTACAGCCCCGAAGAGCTGGACCTAAACACCCCCAACAGTGAGGGGCTACTGCCCCTGGACATCGCCATCATGACTAACAATGTTCCCATCGCCAGAGCCCTGCTGCAGGCGGGAGCAAAGGAGAGCCCGCATTGTGAGTTGGCATGGGGGAGTCATGCTGTGCTTATTACTGTGGTCTCCAACCTGGTGGAGTGGGGCAGCTCAAACAGTGGGGTCTGGGTGGAGAGGTGGTCACTGGGCTGTGGGAAACTGGTGCAGGCTGCACCAGGGGCTCAAGTGCAGCCGTGCACAGGAGTGGAGCCCAGTAGCAGGACATGGAGCACAGGATGGGGTCTCAGGGAGGGGTCTTGTTCCCAGCAGAGCCTGGGCTTGCCCTAACCACCTTCTCTTCTCTGTTGCTGGCTCCCCTCCGGGACCCATGGCCATGCCACCCACCCCACAGTTGTGAGCCTGGAGAGCCGCTCACTGCACCTCTCCACACTGGTGCGGGAAGCAGAGCAACGTGTCAATGAGCTGACGGCGCAGGTGGTGAATGAGGCACCCAACGCCGACTGCTCCAACAAGGAGAAGCAGCTCAAGGCCTGGGAGTGGCGATACCAGCTTTACAAGCGCATGAAGGCAGGGTTTGAGCATGCCCGTGAGTGCCCGCAGGAGGCTTGGGGGCCCTGGGGGCCAGCTGCAGTGCTGGGGGAAGGAGCAGGGGGCTGCGTGATGCAGGCATGAGGCTGCATCAACACCCATCAGACCATCCCCATACTCTGTAGCCAGGGCTTCCTGTATGGATGGTCCGGGAGCATGCCTTTGGGACTGGGGGGAGGCCCAAGAGGGACACTGTGGGGTTCAGAGTGATCGTCCTCAGTGTAGTGGTCCCTGCACTCTCTGTTCCCAGGAGTGCCAGATGCCCCTGCCAATGTCCACCTCTCCGTGGCCAGCAGCTCCTCGGTGCAGGTGACCTTTGGGGAGCCCCTGAGCGTCAACTCAGCTGTTGTCACCAAGTACAAAGGTAAGGAATGGGGTCCCCATGGCAGTGCAGAGGACACGTAGCCATGGGCAGGTGCCTCGAATGTGCCAGTGGGGCGTGCTGGGGTGCTCACCCAATGCCACTCCAGCATGCTGGGGGGTGAGCAGTGTTGCACAGTTCCTGTCATAGAATCACAGAATCCCAGACTGGTTTGGGTTGGAAAGGACCTTTAAACTCATCCAGTTCCAACCCCCTACCGTGGGCAGGGACACTTTCCACCAGACCAGGTTGCTCCAAGCTTCATCCAACCTGGCCTTGCACACTGAGTAACACCTTTGTGATCGAGCGCAGGAGGAGCCAGGGCTGCTGGACAGTCTGAGCTAGACTGTTCCACCATCCTGCACCAAGGCAAAATGAAGGGTGCCACTTGTTTGCTGCCCCCTCACCATGCACACTGGAGTGCTTTGTTATCGTGCTGCTCCTGCACTCCTCACCTGCTTAAACCAGCTGGTTTGGCTTCTGGGAGAATTTCCTCCATCCCCAGCTCCTGACCCACAGTTTGAGGGTGCTGACCCTGTCTGACGTGGTTTGGTGAGGAGGACCACAGCTCTCTGTGCTGTGCCCCCTGCCGTGGCTCCTCCTCTTCCCTGCCTCCAGCTCCCATGCTGCAGGGTACCGATGCACTGCAGCCAGCCCTGGCAGCCTGTCCCTGCTCTGGGATCACACAGCACCTTGGGGTCTCTCTTTTTTCAGTGGAGTGGAGCTTCTTCCCCACCTTCTCACCACTGCTGGGGGAGGCTGTGATCGACAAGCTGAAGAACCTGCACTTCACCATACAGGGGCTGGTGTCGGTGAGCTCATGGGGGTCTGGGCTGCGGGGGGTGAGCCCACAGCCACGGTGCAGCCTGTTGGGTCATTCCCTGCAGCCAGTGTGGGGAGGGGATGGGGCATCTTCTTGAGTGGGAGGAATGGGATTGTGCCATGGTATGTGCTGTGTTCAGCACACCTCCTGGGCAGAGCCAGGTCTGTGGGGCTGGAAGAGGTGCCTATGAGTCCCTTCACAGCCACAGACACAGCCACCCCGGCAATGGGAAAAGCCAGTGAAGGGGTGCCTGGGGCTCTGGGGTGAAAGGCAGAATGGGTCCATTCACTGAGCACCTGACTTGTTGTCTGTTCCCACACTGCTCCCATCTCCAGCTGTGCTCTTCCTGGGCAATAAATCAGTGGCTTGTTCCTTGGCCACCTGCACACATCAACCCCTCACACTGTCCCCCATTGGAGTGGGGGAACCAGCCTCGTCCCCATCCTCAGGAGCTTGTCGCAGTCACGGGCTGGCTTATCTCCCTGGGAATTGCAGGGACTATGCTGCCTGTCAGTTGTTCCCTCTCCAGGGGCTGCTGTCTGGTCCAGGCACATGCTGGACCAGTGCGGGAAAGGCTGGGTGGAACAGGGACTGCAGCAGAATGGAGCTTGGGATGGGAACACTGGGATGCTGGGTTGGATGGGGTTACCCTTACCAGGGAGGTGCAGAACCAAAGCTCTGGGCAGGCAGGGACCACCAGCTCGAGGAGAAGGGAAAGCATCAATGCGGTTAGAGGGGCTTGGCCAAGGCAGCAGTGCTGAAACCCAGGAGCTACTGTGAAGCAAGAGAAGCTGCCCTTGTGTGTGATGGGACAGGGCTTGAGTCTTCATCTGCTGCACGGGGATGGCTTGAGCACATCCATCAAGCTTTCAGAGCTGCTTTGCAGGCTCCTGTGCACCTTCACGAGTGCCTGGAGGCCTTGCAACATCTGGCAGCTTGACTGGGCTTTAATCAGAGGCCTTTAATCACTGTCACTGTGCTACAAGCCCTCAACAGCGGTAGGCTGGCTCCCTGTCTTCAGGATCCTTGCACATCCCAGTAGGAAGGCAGCACCCTGACCCTCCAGGCTGTGGAAGCCCTGTGTCTTTGGGGCTAGAGCATCTCCTGGCAAGGAGCATTTGCAATGTCCCATCCTTCCTCTGCCTCTCCCGCAAAAGTCACCCAGCCAGGCTGTGGGGATTCTCTAGTGTCTGTACAGTGGGGGGAGGTCAGAGCCAATGACCTGGGCTTCAGGATTCTGGTTTAGTGCTGCTCATGGTGTCCTGGTGTACTGGGCTGGGGGGGGATCCTCTTTCCCTTGCACACTGAGCCAGGGTCGGTGCCGGTGTGCTGAGTGTGGTTTCCCTCTTCGCAGGGCACAGCTTACTACGTCCAGGTGTCTGCCTACAACATGAAGGGCTGGGGTCCCCCGCAAGCCTCTGTGCCCCCTTTCGCCATCCCTTCCAGTAAGTACCACTGGGAATGCCAGCAGGAGCCAGACCCGGCTGCAGGGTTGATGCAAGGAAGTGGCAGCTCCCTGTGCCATCTGGGGTCCCTCTCCCTGCTGTTATAGGGTCTGCTGGACCTGAGAACAGAGGCAGCACTTGGGATCTCAGACCAGGCGGGCAGGTGCTGTCTCCAGGCAATAGGAGCTTTGCCAAAAAGCAATTTTTCAACCTGAAGTTCTTCTGGCTGAGCCATTTCAGGCCACCTGGGTCAGCTCATCCTAAGAAGGAAGCTGGGAAGAGGATGCCTTGCTTTCCCAGTTAAAAGGAAAGCAGAGCAGCCATCTCCTCTATAGGAAGGAAAAACAGCCCTGTGGTTTTCAGCAGAGGTTCGTCATTTGATGCTGGGCAGCTCCTCACCACCTCAATGACATCTGCCCCAGAGCGGGCAAGCTTGCGCAAAGCCACCACTGGCACATGCTGAGGGAGGACACAGTGGGATGCCCCAGCTGGAGGTGTCCTCCAGGCCTCCGAGCTGTCCTGGTCCTGGTTGGCAGTGGGTCTGAAGCCCTCCCTGTGCCACTGCATGATGGGCGAGAGGCCCATCCAGCCAAGCCCCAGGGACCTGTGTTCCCCAGCACTGAGGTGGAATGGCGGTCATGAGCCTCACCCACAAGCTCCAGACTGTCAGCACTCACCTCCCCACACTGGCAATGGGGCAAGCAGTGGGGAAAAGCCACCCAATGTCACACATGCACCCCGGGGTGCTGCGGTAACCAGGCTAGAAGGACTGAACTGGAAGAAGCAGACCCAAAGGGTGAAGTTCAGGGCTGAGTGGTGTCTGAGGTGGCCTCTGCCCCTCACCACCCATCCCAAAATGGGTCTCTGCTGCATAGTGGTCCCCCGGGACATGTACGGAGTGGCCCCATGAGCATTTGGGGAGCAGGCAGCGAGGGACCAGGCACGCTGCTGCCTGGGAGCATCAAAGATGTAGGTCTGACCCCAGTGACTAGCAAGGGGGCTGGAGCCGTGCAGGCCCCATGCGTGGCTCTAGCTGCAGCTACACAAGAGCCAAAGCACCAGGGTGCAAGATGCAAAACCACATTTGCACATATGTAAATGGATGCATGTAGAGAGCCTGCGCCTGCGCTGCGTGGCCGTGGCTTCACCCTGCCCTGGCAGGGTGTCATGTCTGACACACTTTAAGTCCCTTTGCACACACTTTAAAGCCCCTTTGCCATCCCACATGGGTCACGTTCCCACATGGCATTGACGCAGAAGTGAATCAGACATGAGTGGGATTTATTTATTTTTATCTCCATTAATATTTCTCCCTTCAGTAAAGATCCCTCCCTGGCCCAGCACACTATAGTCAGGCACCTCCCTGGGTGTTTTTAAAGCTACTAAAAATAGTGGCAAGCCGCAGCCAATGTTAACAGAGCTGAACTTTCCATGGAAAACAGCAGCAGGCAGGACACAGGGGGTGTTTGAAGCAATTAATGTAAAGCTAACGAAGAGCCAGTGGGTCCCCAACCCCGCTCCGAGTCCTGCTGCTGGCAGGAGCTTATTGATGTGTTTGCCGATGTGAGCCCAGCTCCTGGCACTTGCCCGGGAAAGCTGGAGCTCCAGGGAAGACCTGGAGGAAAACACTGGAAAGAATTTGATTTTTGAAGGCCAGCAAAGTGCAGCAGCAACAGATGGGACCTTGTTCTTCCCCTGTGCTCTGTCCCTGCCGTGCTGCAGGGTGGCCATGGGGTGCTGTGCAGAGCTGGGGTGCTCCTGGGAATCTCCCAAAGCCCGCCCAGAAATGCCCAGCACCCACATCTGGTGCCATGCCGTGCTGTGCCATGCTGTGCCTGTGGGACACCCGGGAGGTGATGTACCATGGGGAGGAGGGCATGGGACCCCCTTTGTCCCCCAGACCAAGGGGTGATGCTAGTATGTCCCCCACAGACTGGCGGGAGTACGACGGCCGGGCCCCACGGCGAAGGGGACAAGCTGAAGCTCTGGACCATCTGCTGGGGCAGGTGAAGACTGTCCACCAGCACTGCATTTGCCACGGTGAGTGCATGGGGAGTCTGGTGGGGGGGTGAGGGGGTCCAGAGTTGTGATGTGGTCCAGGGGGCTGAGGTGGTACCAGGAATAGATCTGTCCCATGAGCAAGCACAGCAGGGAGACAGTTTGGGCATGGAGACCTTGGCAGAGACTTGGCATGCCATGCTGGTTCAGCTCTTCATCTTGTGCTGCAGCATCCTCTGCTCTCTGCTCCCCAGAGCCCTGCAAGAACCAACCCCAGAGCAGGAAACACTCGGTCTCCAAGAGCCTCAAGCACCTCTTCCACCCTGGCAGCAAGTTCCTCAAGACGCTGAAGCGGTGAGAGGCTGGTGTGGTGGAGAGCCCCTCTGCCAGTGGGAACATGGGGCTGTGGGCACCTGCAGAGTCTGGGGGTGTGCAGAGGTGGGTCCTTGCCTTGAGCGAGCTGGTGGTGTCAGCAGAGAGGAGTCGCGTTGCCAAGAAATCAAACTCCTCTCCATGGTGTCTCCGTTTGGACTTGCCAAGCCCTGTGCCTGATTTCTGAGCATCACCCAACGCTCCACCCTCCTCTAGACCCCACGGGCTTCCCACTGCCCACCTTCACCCTTGGCCTGCAGACACCACAGTGTGTCTCCTGCACAGGCCTAGCCCCATCGCCCTCCATTGTGCTGGGGGCATCAGCTGTGGCATCAGCCAAGCTTGCCTCACTGACAGCATTGGGTTCCTGTTCCTGCTCCTGTACTAGCTGTGTGCCTCTTCTGACACAGGCTGCTGGGGAGAAGCTGGACCTGGGACAGGGCATCTCCTCTGTCCTTGGGAGAGAGACCCTTAGGAGATGAAGCTGGCAGCCAGGGGTGACACTGAAGTCTGTCTTCCCTCCCATGCAGGGGCCTCTACCTGACAGCCATCTTCTACAAGGATGACAACATCCTGGTGACCCATGAAGACCAGATCCCTGTGGTGGAGATTGATGACACCTACTCCTGCCTCCTCATGCAGGATTTTCTCTGGTTCACCAAGGTGGGTTGGCAGGGACCCTGTGCTGTGCGCTGGAACATGGCAGCAATGTGTCTCCTGATACACAGAATCATAGAATCCCAGACTGGTTTGGGTTGGAAGGGACCTTAAAGCTCATCCAGTTCTAACCCCCTGCCATGGGCAGGGACACCTTCCACTAGAGCAGGTTGCTCCAAGCCCCATCCAACCCGGCCTTGAACACTGCCATCCCAGATGCTACTGAGATGATGGCCACCACCCTGGACACTGTGTCCTTCAAGAATCTCACAATGTGTAGAGCACCTTCATTGCAGCACCTTCCCCAGTGCTGCCTGTGCAGGCAGCAGTGCCCATCATGCTTGAGATTCTCTCTAGGGCTTGTTGAGTCTGATTCAGGGCTGGGAGAAGTGTCAGGGGAACACCCCATGTGCATAAAATGAGCACCAGACAACACAACATCTCGTGGTTCCTGGGCTTCCCGGCTTTGCCTCCAGGACCTCCACTGTGCCACTGCAGGGCTGAGCAATGCCAAGAGCCAGTAGCAGCCTGGGGTGAGCCAAGTGGCCATCATGGACCACCTCTTTCCCCACTTCAGCTGGCAGCAGCTTTCCTCCACCCCGGGTGCTGGGGCAGCACAGGCTTGGACCAAGAAACCACTAGGGAATGGCATTTCCAGCCCAGCCCCTGGAAGTCCAAAGGTGGGACAATGCACAAGTGTCACCACGGTGGATGCTTGCTGCCTCTCTGCAGGGATGCCAGCAGCTTCCTGGCTGTTTAACTGATCCTGCCATGGCAGCTCTGCCTCTGCTGTACAAGGCAGGATGTGCAGGGCGCTGCTGGTCTTTGCTGTCATTAGGCTTAGTGAAAGGGCAGGTGGGCAGCTCAGGGACAAAATCTTTTGCTCCCAGTGAAGGAGAAGTCTACCTTCTCCTTCCTTCCCTTGGCTATCTTCTACTCAAACTTAAGATCTCAGTCCTAGATGAAGACAGATGTCTGAGTGGACACACCTCAGGTACAGGCTCTTGGGGTGCCTGTGGCATTGAAAATCTCACCCCTGCTCAGAGGCAATATGTGCTCAGGCACATCCTTAACCCAGCTCAAACAGAAAGGCAAATGGATTTCCCCAAGACACCTTCGTGTGAAGCAGCAGCAGCCAGTGGTGACTGCCCTTTGGTGTGCTGCAGGTGTCATGCATGTGGGATGAGATCCTGTGGCTGCGGCAGTGTGTCACCGTCTCCCAGTCATCCTGCTCCTGCATCTTGCAGACACGCTTCAAGATGCTGCTGGCCATCTCCCAAATGCAGGTGAGGGTGGCCTGGATGGGGAGCAAATGCTTCTTGTGGGGCACTTGGGAGCAGCATGTGGATGTGCTGCAGCCAGGAAAGCCCCAGGCTCTGCTGGTCCTGCCCGGGGCTCTGTCAGTGGCAGCATGGGATGCCCCTGCCTTGTCCTCCCTAGTACATGAGCTGTCTGGCTTCATGGTGATCTCATGCAGAAGGGCTGGGAGCTGTTAATGGGTGTTTCACCAGGCAGGTTGTTTTCCAGCAGGCAGCTGCCAGTGATAGAGTCATGGAATGGTTTGGGTTGGAAGGGACCTTAAAGCTCATCCAGTTCCAAGCCCCTACCATGGGCAGGGACATCTTCCACTAGACCAGGTTGCTCCAAGCCCCGTCCAACCTGGCCAGTCATGTCCCATGTGCCCTGTCCCACAGAGCATTGTGCCTTGAGGATGTCCCCTGACACTGTCTTTCTCCTGCCCTCCCATCCCTTTGTACAGGGGCTGCTGGGTATCCAGGACCTGGGGCAGGTCTTCTTTGAACCTGTCAAAGACAAACAGGGCAACATCCTCATCGTCACTCTGAAGGAGGTGAAGACCAACCAGACCTTCGAGAGTGTCCGCTGGGTTCCCATCTGCAAGCTGCAGAGCAGTCGCAAGTCTGTGTCCTCCCCGGAGGAGCCCACTGCTCTGGACACGCTGCTGATCTCCATCCAGGTGCTGCCCGGTGCCGTTGTGGCAGGGAATTGCCTTTGGCTCAACTGTGGGATAGCCAGTGCTCCTGCTCCTCCTTGGGCCACCAAGGGTTCACTGCTGGCTGCAGGCTGAGGGGGGAGCAGAGCACAGCCAGCCTGCAGATACCCTGTAGCTTCAAGGGGAGGCATCAAACTGGTGCCAGGCTCATCTGGCAGCAATGGATTGTACTTTGCTGCTTCCCTTCTGCTGGCTGGGCTGGCTGTGCCATGGCAGCCGGCACCAGGGCAGGAGAGAGCCCCCCTGCTAGAGCTTGCTCCATTCAGCGGTGCCTTTCTCCTCAGGACAAGCTAGCTTACCACCAGCGGAGCAGCCATGCCCTCTCCCCAGGCCTCTACTTGGGCTACTTGAAGCTCTGCAGCGCCGTGGATCAGATCCGAGTGCTGGTGCCGGAGCAACTCCCCAACATCCTGTGCCACGTCAAGATTCGCTCTAATCCCAACATCTCCAGGTGGGGCTTGCAGAGCAGCCAGGCTCCTCTGTCCCATCAGGCCTAAGAGCCCACATCACCTCCTGCCTCTGCTCTTCGGCTCCTGACAGCAGCACCTTATTCAGAGAGCCATAGGATCATAGAATCCCAAACTGGTTTGTGTTGGAAGGGACCTTAAAGCTTACCCAGTTCCAA
>WTXV02049782.1:0-14751 GCA_009823435.2 Nymphicus hollandicus
ATTGTGAAAAAAAAAGAGGAAAAATAAAATTGGTAGTGTGTGTAATTAATGTTTCAATATCTAATTCCCATTAAAATAATGAGGAAAACAGAAGAATCTCAAATCCTGATCCTTGAAGTATTAGAGTCACTGAGGCCATGATAAACAATTTGTAGGTAGTCCATCAAATGGCATTAAATAGTATCACACAAAAACTTCAAATTTTAAAACATCAAATGTGTAAATTTATGACATTTCAAGGGCCTCCTAGTGTCAAGAATTCCACCTACAAGCAGTCACCCAAGTAAGCCCCATAATTTTTCTAGAAGGAAAGGATTCTTCTTTGCATTTTCTAGATGACTAACGTGTGCATTCCTCTCTAGGAGCATCAGCAGTACGGATTAGAGTGGGAAATAACTGATGGAGTATAATGACCATGTAGCAATACAGGGTGGAAGAGCAACTATTTTTCCAGCAAATACTCTCATGAATGCTTTCTAAGCATTTCCCTTGAAACAAAAAGCTATCATTTACGAGCATACGCTCAAAGTGTAGACCTTCAGTATTCCATTGATTTCTTACAAGCTTCTCCAAGAGGCAGAAAATGCATCCTTCATGAGGGGTTCTTCCTAAAGGTGTTTATTATTATTAAACACACTATTCCTTTTTATTCTTATTCTCCAAAATAATACACCATTATTTTTTGAGTGTATTTGGTTAAAGCTATTAGTATTTGAATATGGACATGACCACTATCTGAATCTTCATTTTATTGTCTGGACCTCTACTCTTCAAACAAAACCTCAGTGTTTGTCAAGCTTTAATCAGCTGCTTTTCACACTGATCCCTTGAGGTACATGAGGAATTCTGAAGAGTATTAGCACTTCATAATAAAACAAGAATTATCAAAACCAGAAATATAATCATTATAAGCACTTTATACGTGAACTTTTGTTTCAAAAGGAGACACAGAGAACTGGCAAACAATTTATGTTCACAAGGACATGGGGAAAGATATACCAGTGTCCAGAAAGCAAAGTCAGAGAAAAGCCAAGCAAGAGACATTGAGGGAGCAGTGAGCTGAAAAGATGAGGGAATGCTGGGTAAAGTTATGAGTTCAAGGTTAGAGTAGCTATTGAGCAGGTAGGGAAGAAAGTAAAGGGAACAGAGACAGTCATATGTAGAAAGAGAGAGATGTTTAATTAAATCTAATAATTAGGGAGCAGAACCTTCATAATTTTGATTAAATTATGTGGAGTAAAATAACAGCCTATTTCACGCTACTGTGTACTTCCATTTGAACTGAAATTAGTAAGAAGTATGAGCAACTTTAAAAAATAAAATCAGTCTATTTTTATTTCATTAAACAAAAATGTATGCATTTCTGAGAAAACGATCTTTCAATCCTGTCTTCACTCTTTTGAAAACTGCTTATTATGTATTTCGTGATGACAATGCCTGTATACATTAGCATCTCAACTATGCTGAAGTGCCTCAAATACCCGCAGCAGGATACATTTAAACTAGTCTGCAAATTGTTCATTTATTAGCACATAAAATTAGATGAATGGAACTTGCAAAAACTCAGTAAGTTATTAATTTTATTTGGGTTTCCAGCTCTTATTCTTTCAAAACTCTAATTTTAAGTTTTAATTTCCGAATCAAGAAATACAGATTCATAGAAAGGAACAACTACCATTTAAAATAATCTTCCTTCTTTGTATTTCAAAAGACAGTGCAATATAAGCACGACTGTTCACACTGATTTTTTAAATCTCTAAATCAGTTTATCTTCTGTTTGATGGAAGATGCTTAAGGAGTGAAAACATCCTCAACACAGCATTCCAGAGGTATTCTTAGAAACTCTGAGAACCTGAACTGTGATATTAATTGTACAAATGGAAGTGCTAATACAATCATACTAAGGTAAAGTATAATTAGCTCCACAGAATTCACTTGAACTAGATTGAGTTTGCCCTTTTAGTCTTTTTTTTTTCCTCTTATTTACCATAGTAAGATGAGTTAACTTGCTTTTACATTTGGTAGTCCTTAATGTGATAAGAGAATCTAAATTACTTGTTTTATAGAAGCACCCCAAGAAATACATGAGGAGCACATAGCAGAGATGGTCTCACCAGGAAGACAACTTACAGAACAATACAAAGTAGATCTGCTGCTCTTGATTGGAAAATTTCAGGGGGGGAGGGGGGAGAGGGGAGGAATGGAGGGGGAGGGACGAAAAAGCATTTTCTCAAACTCCAGTCACAAATATTTTGTCTACACAAAACAGAATCAAAATAATCAAAGGCATCGTATTTGATAACTGTAGATATTTCTGAATAACTTTTTTTTTCTGGCTTAAAAGTCTAAAAGAAAAAAAGTACAGTTTGCTACATACATTTAATAACAGCAAAAATAATTTGTTATGCAGAGGTCCTACTTGGTAATTATAACTGTAATTAATGGTTTTGCAGTCTATAAAATTGCTGCTACAAAACTAGCAATACTTTTTCTCAGCGCTATTAATAAAGGAATGTCAATGGAAAGCAAGAAAAGCCACATGTTTTAGTAGTATAGGGGATACTAACTGAATGTTTAAAACAAAAGTAATGAAACAGCATGGCTCATCTTACCATGTAAATCCTTATAATGTAGGAATTAATAGTTTATTGGATTTTTTGATAATAAATATTTACTCAAATAACCTAGGGGTTTCTTTTCAAAGATGCCTCCTATCCCAGTATAAATAAATTACAAAATAATTTATTATGAATCAAGAGAACAACAATCTCTCTAGCTCATTCTACTTGTAACTTCACTTTCTTTTAAAGTGCAAAAGAAAGGATTTATCATTGCTTATTAAACCTGCAAAAGGCTGTGTTAATTGGATGTCACCGTTTCTAATTCACTTACATGTTTGCTGACAATAAAGACCATATGATTTAAGAGCAACTGATTCTAAACACATTATTTACTGACTTCACTGAAGTTCATAGTCTGAAGCTGAAACGATGGTGTTAAGGCCTTAGAAAGGAAAAGGAGGAAAGAAACAATAATCGCAAATTAAGAATTAGAAAAAAAATGTGTAAACCATACATTAATACTTGTATTATTAAAAGCCATAATTCAATGTTAACATAAAAAAATGACCATACATTATTTTAGTAAATCCTACTGTTATTACAAAGAGAAATCATGACACAAGCTAATGGACTTTTTGACAAACTCAACATACCCTTTTGCATCAATGAAGTATGTGCTAACTCATGCTTGCCAGTGCCAACTCATGCCTACCGAAAGGATTCCAATTTTACTTCCCTTATGAATGGTGGGTTAAAGACAGACATTTTGAAGACCATACTGAAAGCAAAGTAGTGGTTGAAAAACTGCTCTGTCATATACCATAATAATTAGTGACAAAAAAAAAGATGCATATATATAAATACATACAAGACAAAATCTAAATTCATTTAATAATTAGTAGATGACTTCAGAGTCATGGATAATGGGAAATAAAGTATACAACAATCAGTTTAGAATTATTTTGAGAACTGGACATGATATTGTAGTACAAGGTTAAAAACGCACCATTAAGTGTGAAAATGATTGTTAAAAGCAAGCTTAAAACATGAAGGAGATATAATAATAGACAGAGGGAGATGCTTATTGTGTTATTAAGAAGGCAAGACTCAGATTTTCCTGAAATTATCTTAAAATGCAGAATCTCTCTCCAGAACAAAGCTATCTGTCAAAAATCACATCATAAAAATGATTCATGGTTTAAAGCTATACTAACCTCTTTGTATATCAGCAGTGCAGTTTATAAGATCCAGTCTCTGTGTGCCCCTGGCACAGAGTAAATCTAGCAGTTCCTTAGAATTTGCTTTCACAGACATGGCAAACCATGTGCTTCAAGTTGCTTATCTACTGGGCATCATTATTGCTCAACTGAAGATTTTGGATGGCATTATTAAAAAGGAATAGTTAAACTACTGGTTTCTTTCACATTCATTTATATTTAATCTGTAATGCTATATCTACTACGTCTGAAATCATCAGTAAACTGACCAATAATTCTTTGGCTACCTGAATTTCTGTAAGATAAATATAAGCTTTCTTTTCCACTCAGGCCCCTCAGGTCATCTTTCATCTTTTTTGTTTTAGAAAGCACACAGAGCACATGCCTGGCAGTGTTCAAAGCCAGGTGTGACATAGTCTTGGGCGACATGGTCTAGGGTGAGGCGTCCCTGCCCATGGCAGGGGGGTTGGAACTAGATGAGCTGACGGTCCTTTCCAATCCTAACCATTCTATGATTCTATGATTAATAAATTTGTAATTGCTCTATTTCCTATCTGACCACTAAGAGAAGAGAGGGGACATATCAGAATAAGCATAAAATTTTGTGTGATTCAACTCAGCCTATGTTACACAGATCAAAGTAGCCAATTTCAGCTGCTCCCAGACCATAGGTTTTTTTCCTGTTTTTGCATATTCCTTTAAGGACTTGTTCTTCATACTCAGGAAAAAACTAAACACATGGATACTTGATGTTTAAAATAGGCCAGGAAATAATAACACAATTCAAATTACCCTAAATGAAAATAATGAATTCTTAGAAAATAAATGCGTTTTAGAAAGCACTTTTTTATACTTGTCACAGAGCACTTAGTATGAAAAGCAACAATTTTGTTTTCAGTCTGTAATTATACAACTGACATAATATGCTCATTACAAAATAAATTATTGATCTGAGATGTTAGAAGCTCTAAAAAGTAAAACTATTTCTAATTCACTTTTGTAACAAAATAATTGGAAATTATAGTGAGATGTTAATTTTAGACAGTCCTGTGTTACAGAGATCATGCTAAATTCTTCGTAAATTAAGACATCCTGGAAACCTGACCAGAACATCTCAGATCATTCAGCTGAAAAAGAGCATGGCCAATGAAAAGACAGCTTCCAGTGAGAGATGGATATCCAGAGATTATCTTGTAAGCAATGCACTACAAAACAATAGTCTATCACAGGCAGCTGGGATATGTTGCAAGTGCACTGTAATTGTCTGAGGATGTGTGAGTGACAGCTGGCTGAATTGAGTGGAAAGATAGAAATAGTATATTCTATTTGGGGGTAAAAGGAATACAATAAAAGTAGAAGTGCAATTTTTTGCAGCTGCAAAGCCTTTTTGACAGCAATTCGCT
This sequence comes from Nymphicus hollandicus, assembly GCA_009823435.2. Classification (NCBI taxonomy): domain Eukaryota; kingdom Metazoa; phylum Chordata; class Aves; order Psittaciformes; family Cacatuidae; genus Nymphicus; species Nymphicus hollandicus. Next base: position 5,182 of record WTXV02049782.1, read on the forward strand.
TCCAATCACTTTCAAGTAATGCATGAATAGGATAGTCAACGTCATTAAAATAATTTAGTAGTCATCAGGAATAATAAATGAATAGAATAATTTACTATTCACACACATTTTTTTTGCTAATGTAGACACCTAAAACATGTAGTTAGAGACAGCACTGTACATATCAGATGTGATACTGAAATCCTTAGATAAGAAATAGTACTGGAAAGAGCAGTGACTGGAATAACTTTAGCGGTATTTCTCAACCATTTGCCATGAATTTCTCCACTCTGCTCATAAAATAATCTTTAGAATTACTGAACAAAGCTATGTGTTAACCTGATGTATCACAAGCATAATATGAAAGAACATAGACCTTCATACACAGCGGCAACTTTATTGAAAAGAAAATACTTGTAGAAAAAAGAAAAAGGCATAAATCCAATTTTTGGCCTTCCAAGGACATTTAATACAGGGCTGATGATGTCTCAGAGTCCTCCTTAATCTGTTTTGACAAATTAATAAAGCATTAATTTCATACAGGAAAAAAGTTATAGTCGCAGACCAATGACTGTGACTGAAGTACCACTGCAGCCCGGGATTTCCCTCCTGCCACAACAGCTCCTCCATATTGCTGTGCACAGGATCGTTTTTGCTAGCAGTCTACAAACACATCCAGCCCATGGGACACTTGAATCCAGGCTGCTGCCTTCTTCTGTGAGGAAAAAAGCAAATGACTGCTTAAGAAGCAAATGCTGCGGGACAGTCACATGGCTCATAGAGGGATCAACTACCCCCTCACAGCCTTCACTTGCTTCTGCACAGGCTGTTTTTCCAACTCTTTGCTGGAAAACAGTATCATCAGCTACTGGCTGTAGAAATCCAGTCTTCTGCTTCCCCCACTCTGGATTTAAAACTTTATCTGAAAAGATAACTGAGATTACCATAAGCGAACAGTTTATCCCCAGGCAAATGAAGAAAAATAAGTTACATAATAATATCCACATATTTAGAAATAAAATCTGGCTAGACACAGTACTGATTAGCTATGTTATAAACCCTCTACACCAACAATAACATCAGCATGGCTTTTGACGCTGGTAAAGAGTCATTAGCATGCATCACGACAGACTTAAAACATTCAAGAGTTCAAAGCCTACAATCTTCATTCACACTTTACACAGATCATTGCAAAAACCAGTCACAATTCAAAGGATGGTTGACTTAATAAAGGGAATTTTAAAAGCTTGCAGGGACCTCTGGATTTTATTCTAACTTCTCAAAGACTCTTTTCGTGTGCAAGAGGAAGAAATTCTTGAAACAGCAGAGCTTATTCTGGGATCACACAGGTATTGTGAAGCTGTACCACAGCAAGAGTACTGCTTCTATTTAGAAAATAATGCACTGTATTCATTGCAAAACCCTTATTCTGGCTCTGCATTTTAGATTTCTCTGTTTATTCTGTGCTTAGAGCAAACATTAAGCTTTTTCATGTCTAGGACAACAGAATATGCAACCTCTCCTTATCTCTTTCCTCCTCTGATTACTGATAGTTGAGAAGACCAACATTTTTCCTGAATACAATCAGTATTCACCTTCCAAGGACTAAATGAAGAAATTACAGCTTTTCCTAGCGCTGTCCTACTGCCCTCAGACACATGAGAGCAATAGGTTATGAGAGAACTAGTAGAAACAGCAGTTTTTCCTGGAGCTTTCTGAATGACATTAAATATTTCCGCTTAAGCAGAAGCTTTGGAAGATAATAAAAATAGCAGTGCTATTTTCCTAATTTATGAATTTATGAATGTCTATTACTACTCTACTTTTTCCATAATAAACTTTTCACAGCATTAAGCTAAATTAAGTCTTAGTTTTCTTGTTGTGGTTGTTTTTAGCATCTTAGTTCAAACATGACCTTGTTGCATATACTTGAAATTCTTTTAAATGTCGATCTTTGCTGAAATTTGTGAGATGGCACATGCAGCATTTGCTCTTCTGTTAATATAAATAATTTTCTAATATTTTGAGTAGTAAATCAGTGCTGTTCAGCTACAGAACAGTCTTAATATGCTGCAATCCGAAAAAAAAAGTAATCTGAAAATGTATTCATCCTCTTGCGAAAATTTCAACTTCCATCTATGAAATGCTAGTTAAATATACATCTCAAATAAATGAAATGCTATATTCACTCATCCTTATTTATAATTCTAAATTATGTGGAAGAAACAAATTCTTATATACTTACAGTCCCAATAATGTGACACAAAGGCAAAAAATATTCTTGCTGTTCTGGGAATTGATAGTTTTTTTGAAATTGAAATAAATTCTTAGTTTGTGAACCAGATGAAGTATTCATAATCTTACAAATACAGACACTAATGTCAGTCTGTTTCTTTTTCTATACGTCATCCCAAAGAAGTAAAGATAATGAGTGAAACAATAAGAAAAACTGCAGGTTTTAATAATTTTGCCTGATTGGTTGTCAAAAAGAAACCAGTGCTGGTCACCATCTCAGTGGTCACTGTGTCTACAGTAATAAAACAAAAAAGGAATGTTAGCTCTGTATATATACATGAATATGTAGCACAGTTCTTTTTAGAGATGCTAAGTGAGTTTGAAGATTAACTCAAAATTCTGTGAGGAATACTAGAGACTACATAGTGATTGCTTAAGAATTTACTATTCTTTTTAATCCACACCCCAAACCAGATCACTCTCAGCATATCTCTCTGATTAAAAGCCAGTATCACCATGAAATTACTTTGTCCTGCAAGTAAATCAGGTCACTCATTTTTAAATTGTCATGCTTTGTTACCAGTTGGAAATCTTCAGTGTTTTAGAGATTTGCCACAGTACTTTTAATAAACGTCAGTTCATGGGATTATAATGAGAATAAAATTCTACATTAAAAGGAAAAAAAAAAAAAAAGAAAAAGAACAGTTTAAGAATCAAAGGCTCACTTACTCTGATTGGAAAGCTTTGTCTGTTTGAAAATTCCAAACACAGAAAGCTACAAAGTGAAAACATGACTGGTTTAATACCTTGATAAATTCACCTAGAATACTTAAAAGTATCTAATATCTAAATCAAAATTAAAATATCAACTGGTTTGGAAACAAGAAGTATGGAAATTGGTACAGATATTGCTATAATTAACAGCAAAGTTTTCTATTAAATCTGTGACTGTGGACACAAGATAAATGAAAAATTCAATATAAGATTGATTCTATCTGTATAACAGAAACCTAGGTTAGGGACCAACATCACAGATTCAAATTACTGATAGCTGCTATCTTTATTTCACAATTACTATAGACAAAGGCAAGGTACATACCTAATTAAATAAAATGTGCTCAAATCCTTTTCTGTATTAGAATACTAATTTAATTAATTAAAACATTCCCATGAGCACAAGGTACATTCTCTTTACTATTACAGATTAGATACTTGTTTGATACTACATCCAGCCACCACAGGTCTTGCCTTAAACTTCATAAAACTCAGACGGCACTAGACACCTCCATGTGTTATTGCTTTCAAGAAGTGTGATGCCTTCCTGCTCCATTAATGCATTGGATACAAATGCTGCATGTATGCTGCTCAGCATATTTGAGGGGCTTCTCAGCTCCTCATACCAAGACCAGGTCCCAGGGAATAGGCAAGTATAATGATTCACATCATTTCCCCTGAAATTTCTATTCCATATTCATACAATAAATGTGAGACTGATATCAGCTCCTGTCATGACCTGTGACTGACAGGGTCTCTGGTGATATGGAAGCATACAGTGATGAAAGGAGAATCTGAGGTGGCCTCCTCACCCTTCTTTTTAGACAGCAAGCATATGAGTCACCAACTATCTGAACAAGCTACGAGATGCTGTATCAGCTATCTTAGGAAGAAATGAGCACAAGTGCCCCGGGCCTCAGAGGAAGTCTTGCTCCTCTTTGCCTTAAACAGTCACCAATGCAGATGGACACCACAACTCAGTCCATTAATTTCAGCTTCTCCAATGCTTCGAGTATCACCTCAAACCTATCTTCATGTAAAAATGTCAGAGAACTACATCTGGTTTGAAAGCTAGCATCACTTGAGATGATACCTAGAAGATAGCACTGCCTCAATACTATTATTCATTGTTCATAATATATTAGTACCACAAGTTTCTACTGTTGTAAGCACTATAGTTAGGTGTGCATCATTTTGTAATAGTGATTTCCAAAGTGACCATAAATTGCTAATTTAGTTCTTCTCTTCTGAGTGAGCCCACACAAGTTGGATTCTCACCTAGAACCCAGAGACTGCCAAGGTGCCAACCCTGGAAGATCTGGCAATGCACTAACCCAAAGGATATGTGAGAATGGATCTTCCAACCAAACCTGCAATGGCTCTGGGGAGGATTTTAATGTACAAAAGAGAAGTGCTTCATCTGAATGGTGGATTTAGATGACTTTAATGAACAGTGTAGACAGAAACTATTGATAAGAACAGAGAATATCATCTACATTAGAAAGTAACCCTTAAAAAAGACAGAAAGAAGGTCAAAGAAAAAAGGAAGCCAAGGCAAGACAAGGTCACAAACCTTGTCTCCAGATCACTGGAGATCTGCAAATGGAGCCCAAATGGCCTGGCTTTACACATTTTAGGTCATGCCACTTCTAAGTCAATGAACAAATAAACCAATTTAAGCTTTTTCAGCATTTTGAATAATTAATTTAAGGAACCAGAACATAAAATCCATTTTCCCTAAATAGAAATGTCACTTAAGAAGTGTCCTACTCTTTCCTCACAATTAGGTCACTGAAATATGCTCTGGCTTAAGACCCTGACGTTCTGTCCCTTACTAATTTAGAATGGGAACATCTTTCAGACATAAGTATCCAGCTTCAGGTACACTTCTATTTAAAACATAAATTAAATGTAAATGTTATTCTATAACAGGACTATTTTCTCAGAGTTGCTACCTGAATTCTCCTATCTCATGATTTATCACCCAATACCTTGGTAGCTGCCATAGAATGATTTGTTACTAAAATAAAAATGACCATTATCTCTGCATCAATAAGTCCAAAAGCCATAATTTTTCAGCCCTTAGAAATGACAGGTTTATCAATCAATATTTTTCACACTAATACATATCCTTTATTCGCTACTTTTTCAAAAGAAATACTGTAGGCATCCATAGTTCTTGAAAAGATTTATTAGTTTATCTTTCATAGGCTGTTTCTAGTATGATTAGTTTTTATATGCTTGAGAATTAAATAGCAAACACATTTGTTCAAATATCTTTACAGAGGCAATAATCTCTCTGAATATAGAGCTACTTACATAATTTATATGTTGTTAATGATCAGGGTCATACTGCCAGCACATTCCTAAATTCCTGCTCTCTAAAAGAAAAAAAAAATAAAATATTGAAGCCTTAAATAATTCAGATATCATTGAAGAGAAATTGGAAGACTTGTTGGGCAAATACCAAAGTAACCTAAAGCTGGTATGGGTAGAAGACATACTGTGCAGTGACATGAGCAGAGATATTATTTTGGGAACACTTCTGCTTGCACTGCAAAGTTTAATAGACCACTGACTGTGAAATGAGATGTCTTCCACTTAAGTTTTTCTTCATTTAAGTTTTTTTTTTAATTCTGAGCCTTCCCCTAATGAATAAAGTTTATTAATTATTGTTTGACCTTACTAACCTCCCAAGTGCAATTAAACAAAATCAATACAAACTCAAAGACCTATGTATGTTCAAGCAAAGTGCAAAACCAACAAAGTCTAGTAAGAACAAATCATTCAAGAGCCATATACTTACTAAGCAGTGCATGTTTACATGCAATACAGCATGGTATAGCCCAAAAGACAGTATTTAAAGTCTTAATAAAGTCCAGGAGGAAGGACAGCAATACTGTGAGACAAAAGCTTTTGTTCTTAAAAGAGATTATTCTTGATGTCTTTAATGGCATCCTTACTAGATGTAAGTTTAAATTTCCTTAATGGGGAAGAGGGGTTTTGCTATAGTTCGTATTATGCTGAACCTGACTTCTCCCTCAAGATTAGATACTCTCCTTTTCTATCACATACCATTTGGAGTTGTCCATGGGTTACTTTGCCTTCACTGCAACCTTAACTGTCTTTGACTTTGCCAATACAAATAAAGGCACAGTTCAAGACCTTCCACTTAACCAACTGACTTTACAGTTCAGTGTTATAAGAATCATAGAATAGTGTGGGTTGGAAGGGACCTTAAAGATCATCTACTTCCAACCCCCCAGAGACACCTTCCACTAGAGCAGGCTGCTCCAAGCCCCATACAACCTGGCCTTGAACACTGCCAGGGATGGGGCAGCCACAACTTCTCTGGGCAAACTCTGCCAATGACTCATCACCCTCACAGTAAAGAGCTTCTTCCTAATGTCTAATTAAATCTCTCCTCTTTTGTTTTAAAGCCATTTTCATCTTGTCCTATCCCTACATGACCTTGCAAAAAGTCCCTCTCCAGATTCCTTGTAGGCCTTTTTAGGTACTGGAAGGCTGCTAGAAGGTCTCCCAGAAGCCTTCTCTTCTCCAGGCTGAACAAGCCCAACTAGCTCAGCCTGTCCTCATAGAAGAGGTATACTCTGTTCTGTGCCTATATCAAGTAAATAACAATATTTTTGTAAAAAAGTGAAGGAACTGGGAAATATCCTATGCTCTTGATACTCTTATTTTGTATAACCATGTACAGAATTTTTCATGATCTGGAATGCCAAGACTCAAACTCTTCTTCTACTTTTCTGGATTTAAACCTATTTCCTCTCCTCCCCCAAAAAAAATTACCCTAAACCTTGGATGAAAGGGGAACCTGGACTCACACACTTCTCCGTTCTTCTGTTGAAGGTATTGCCTGTGCAAACATGCCACAGGTTTTCACCAGCACTGCACAGCAGATCGAAGTACACTTCCACTTCCAAGTCAGTCTGGCTCTTTTGCTTTCCAGGCTGTAAGTCCAAAGCTTAGCACAATATGATCTTCTAAGCGTAAAGGGGAATAGCCAGCTCTCATAAGTCTTTCAAATTTCCTCGAGACTCTAACAGAAGGTCCAGCTGGTGATCTTAAATGCCATGAGTTCTAATGAACTGTACACTTCAGGAAATTGCTTCACTAAAATTGGTGGTTTCCCACTCCTAATGTTGACTATCTCAGGAAAAAAAATGTTAGAGGTTCTGTCGCACCAGTTTCGTAACAAAACTGCTTGGTTTGACAATCCCTGACCTTCCAAAAAGCTTCAAAAATATCCCTCCTATGTTTTCTCTCCAGTAATAAATCAGGCAATATTAAGTGGGGCTTGTTTGCTGTCCAGGATCTTTTAAATCACAGTGCTAACTTAAAAAAAGACTGAGTTGAGGAAATAAGATTCCCAGAATGAAGCAAGACTCATTTTAAAATGAAGTAATCATAGAATTCCCTTTCTTGACATAGTGGAAGTCTATCCCATGATGGGGGACTAAAATAATAATAGATACTTTCAATAAATCATTCCTCAGGATGCTTTAATAACTCCTTTGTTTGCAGCAGCTCTTCAAAAATCATGCAGCATAAAAGAGAATAATAACGAACCTTTGCTTTGAGATAGCACTTCTTACCAGCCCAACTCAAAGAATTTTATGAAATAACTAGTATCAGGACCAGTCAGATGAGCAACTAATACACAAAAGGAATTTCTACCCTCAGGACATGGGTCACACTCAAGATCATACTCAGTAGGCTACACTGTTCTGAAAATAAATTATTTCAGGTCTTTTCATTGTCATGACATTGTTTCAGCAATGGCTGCCAATTTTTCAAGCTACTGTTCTCTTTCTTTGACAGGTGGAACTGGTGGAAAGTTAAGATGAAAGCTAAAAGAATAGCTGTTTATATGAGAGTCAAACTCAAATGGAGAAAACAATGAATAGTAGTTGGGTTTTAGAATAGTAAAGGAGAAAAATGAAAGTGAGGTACTTTTTTCTCCAGAACAGCTTCAGATCAGGGCTCAGTTCATCTTCTCATGTGATTCCGTAAGATGGGAAGAAAAACTGTTTCATAGAGGATTCTTATATATGAATAGGTTAACACATTGTACTTTTCACCCAATAAAAGTAATATGTGAGGAGACAACATTTCAGATACCTCTTACTCTATATTTAATTCTAAGCTTCAGGAAGAGAGGCTTGGTGCTGTATTCAGTTGGCATCTAAGTTCATTAAGCTGTGTTAATGCATGTCTCATGGTGTTAAGAATATGACCCTGAGCTTTTTCACTACACATTTTCCTGAATAACCTCAAATCTTCCATTCCATAGCTGGCTCCCAGCCTTTACACTGAATTTGTTACTCCAGTTTGGGGTCATCTCCCTGTCACTGCAGATACTGCAAGTATGAAAATCTTGAGCTACTGTGGTGAGAAGACAAATCCATGCTTTCCCTTCAGAGTTACCATGCAATTACCACCATCTGTCTGCCCCCAATAAGTACTTCAAGTCTGATGGTAGCACGTCTTCCAACTAGTCTAAAGTGAAGCCGAATGCCTGCAAAGGAAGAGTTTTAGTAATTTGTGAAAGTATTCATGTAAGTGCCACCAGACTTCTCACCAACCTGACTGAAGTATTCCCAACCAGCCCCATTCAGTCCCACATTCCAGTAAAAGAAAAAACTAACAAAAAACCAAAAAAAAACACAAACAAAACATGTTTAACCTTTTAAAAAGCCTTTTCTCCTCCACTGCTACATCCTTTTTTTTTTCCTGTGCAGAGAGACAAAGACTTCACACCTTTGCAGATTTAATTCCTATTCATTTTAATAAATTTCCAATCTATTTTATCAGTCTAGAAATATATTGTCTTTCCAAAGGCAATAAGAACCCATAAAGAACCTCCTAAATGAAGCACAGCAGCATGCAAAGAAAATCCACGTTCCCTCTGAGCAGTAAAGTTTTCAGCATTGCTGTAAGACAGATCAAGTAGCAGATTTCATAAAATTAATCATTCATCATATTTAACATGATGGAAAACCATGTTGATAAATCTGTGCTCTAAAATAGTAGAATTACTTAAGAGTAAAATCCATAGCTTTAATTTTACATAAAAAATTATTAAGCTAACTAAATCTACAGAAAGGCAGATAGAGGGTTGGCGAAACATTAAGGCTGTATTTTAATTTGGTAGAGCTTTCTTTATGATGTCCTCTGCAAATTTCCAATAATACTGCATATACTAAAGGTTCTAACAACTGTTCATAAATTATGAAGTATTTAAAATCCAAAATATGTGTATTAGAAGTCTAATATCCTTTCTGCTCTGTGGTGATAATGATGGCTTCATTGCATCACCATTTCCTAGATTTATTTTTTTTTTTATGAGGAACATGTCACTTTTTACGTAGCATACGTACTGAAGCAAAGAGAAAGAAGAACAGTTTTGCTATTTATGGACCTAGTTCTTACACGAGTAACACAAAATGCATAAGACAACTGTCGTGGTTCAAGCCCAGCCGGCAACTCCGAACCACGCAGCCGCTCGCTCACTCCCCCCCCACCTTCCTCCCCCCGCTCCCAGAGGGATGGGGAGGAGAA
>WTXV02049785.1:0-23068 GCA_009823435.2 Nymphicus hollandicus
AAATAAACTACCTAGGTAGTCAATTGACTATCTAGCATGTCAATTTACCAAAATTAAAAAACCAAAATTAACTCTGGGGTCCCCCAACATAAGAAGGATGTGGACCTGTTGGAATGCACTGTTTTGGACATCTGACCTTACTCATAGTAACCACTTCAAAAACTTCCAGAGTTCTGAAAAATAAAAATTAAAAGCATTTCATAAAAGCAGGATTTTTTGGCAATTCTATCTTGCCCATATAAACTCAATAACACACAAGTTTCTAATGGGATTCAGGTGACACTTCACTAGTACCAAAGGCATTTTCTTGAAATTTATCATTATTTGGTGATGGACACTTAACAACCTGACTAATCTGAAGTTTATTAATGAGGCACTAAAATGTTTTAAGGAATAAAGTAGGTGCTAAAATTTCATTGATATATTGTACTCATATAAGGGCAATTCATTTAAAAGTTGCGAGTCCTCTTGATGGGCATATAAAAAGGTTAGTTATAGAGAGATTTTTCTCGTTATTCACTTTCAGAGCTCATTTACCTTTGATTCATTTATTCATTCAAGCAGGCTTCACTGTTCTCAGGAAAGGAAAAAACACACCACTTCATATAGTTCAACACATTTACGGTGGATTAGGAGAGAAAAAGACAGGATATAGAAGTAAAATCCATAACCCAAAAAGAAAAATATACCTATATTGCTCACTTCTCAGTCTCTTCTAACCTGTATCAGCAATATAGCAAAGATCTGAATCCAGAAGGCTTTAGATAGAAAATTTCAACTCCATTTAGGGGTAAGGTGAACTCTCATAACTGGGCCTAGCTATTCCATTGCTAATTATGTTTCAGTAGAAGAGTTTTCAATTAACTTGTTCATTATTTTAAATGCAGGGAGATTTTCTGTGGTGCAAACTAGCAAAAGTTTTGCTTTATTTCTTGTATAAACAGAAAGTATAAAACTGAATTAACTATTCTTAAAGAAGAAAGGAAAGAACAAAGCAAGGCTTTGAATACTTATCAACTAGAGAAAGGAAGAAGCAGTAGGGAATAGCAAGCAACAATTGTCTGAATTACAACTGTTTGCCTTACCTACAGAAAGAGCACAAAAAGCTAAGCAGATTTTCTAGAGTGAATCCTTGAAGTCTACATGCTTTATTCACAGGTAGCATCCTACACTTTTCTTTTTTTTTTAGACTGAAGGAGCTCCACTTCAAGGCACCTGCAGAGTTTTGTTTGTGCCACTGTCCAAAGCACTCTGCTCTAAACCTGCTTGTAACAGTAGCTACAAGCTCCTTAAACTCTCAGCCTACTTTTCCTTGTGGTCAGATTTCGCTCATTTGCCTTTATACAAAGGTTAGTACTTACCATTCTTTTCCCTTTTTTTGTTTTTTTTTTCTCTGTGGTGTAGCTGGACTCAGAAACTTTACCTCCACCTCTTGTTCTACTAAACTAAAACATCACATTCTCAGAGATAGAGAAGTCATTACCTCTGTAACAGCTGACCAAAAACAATATAACTGCATCAAGGTGGTATTACAACTGAGGTGATTAGCCCTGCTGAGAAACACCACTCACAAACTCAGGGATTAGTAACACACCCCTGCTGCCTGAGACAGACTCTGATCATTAGCAAAGCAGACAGTTACTGAGAGCTGCAAAACAGCCATGATCCTCTACCTAGTTTGTTTATACCAAGAACTGGGAAAACCAAGCTGACTAACTTTTCTAAGAGAAAGGTTGGGATATGTAGACTATTGCTTAATCCAGCAAGTTAAACTAGCATGGCTGTTCCTCTGCTTTTCCCTCCTCTAGCTGGCTTTTCCACAGCAAAAGCAACTTATCCTTATGCTCAGTGACAAAATAAGTTCAGTCTACAATGATGAGAAGCCTTGAGCTATCAGTGACACCGCCTTTGGGATCAGGACCGCTCTGCACACTGCTATGATGGACAATTTTGTTCTGGCTGTTTCTGGGATCTGCCAACACATCCTTAATTTCCTGTTGTATTACATATTTTCCACAGAGCATGCCAAAAATATGGTTTGACATCATACCCATATCATAACCATCATATCTCTGTGAAAGTCCATAAAGGACAGAACAGAAACAGACATTAAACTCAGATAAACCAAGATACTTTTTAAAACTTGAGGTACTGATGTATGGGACTGTGTACTATTTCAAGGTAGAGTTGTATGGCTGAATTCTGTCCAGAAATGAAACTCCTAAGGTCTTACTTGTTTTACTGGTTGCAGTTTTCTGTTTGTAGCTTACTACATGATGGGACAAAAGGCAAAAGAGGACACAAGCAGCGGTGAGCTTTTCATTGTTGTTACTTTTTTTGGTAGGGATTGTTGAAGGTTTTTTTTCCCCCAATTATAACTGTTGCTTTGAGAAGACAGTCAAATAACAATCCTCATGACCGTAGCACAGATCTTTTTTTTAGGCTGTGTTTTACCATTAGCATTCGGCCTTCCTATTCAATTACAGTTCATCAAGCACAAAAACTATTTGTCAGTCTATTAATTTTCCACTAGAATCCTTCACTATTGCTCACTTGAGTGTGCAACCCAAGCTTCTTTGGGATCCAACTGGGAGTGACCGCTGTCATTAAAGAATTCCAACCGCTGCTCAGCCTTCCCCTACATTAGCAGCTCCTAACTTTCTCATGCAACATCTATCAAGCCAAAAATGGCTGCGACTGTTCTCAGCCCAGTGCTGAATTATTTTGGAAAGCATGAGTAAAATCAATTCAGTCACTTGAGTTAAGCCAGCATGAAAAATAAACTGCACTTTAGCCATATGTCTTTATTGAAATTTTCAAGCATGGAAATCTTAAAAATGGGTAATTCTCCACACGTCATTCCAGGTTGTTTTATAAATCCTCACAGAGGAAGGAAAAATTATTCATGGCTAATGAAAAATGGTTCAGTAATTGTAAACTTATGAGCATTTAAAATCACACATTTGTTTAAATTTTCCCTGAAATAAAGGATGAGTTAATGCTGCTTGAGTTTATAGCTAATCAATTACCAGTAATGCTCCTTGGCGAAGTCTGTTTTAGCATATGGTTAAAGTGTGTCTGTATCACATTTTTGGGTACTTTTTCTTGAAACCAAAACCAAAACATAAAAAAAACAAAACAAAAAAAACCAAAACCAATAAATAACATTGACACAATGTTAATGAATCAAGATCTATGATTCTAAGATATCCCCAGGAATATGTTCATCCTCTAGTATCAACTCATTCAGTACTTGCACTCACTTTCCTGCACTGTGTGAATCTTCATGTACTATTTTTTCTGTTATTTAAACTGTTATCTTGCATTAAAGATACAGAAAGAATATAGTGGCTAAAACAACAAAGTTAGGTATCAGAAATAGGGACAGCCCCAGTCTTAATGGGGAAGGAGGAAGAAGGGCTGTGAAATCAACAGAACTTTATTACTTACAAGTCGGGCTACATCAAACTTGTGAGTCACTGATTACAGAAAAAAGGAGAGGAAGTTGGAGCTTTTGGACCCTTCCCCAGTATATTGACATTTGCTCATACAATACAGGAGACAAAAATTCCTTGGGATTCTATGGAATCAAACGCAAGGAGACAAATCCTGCTTTAAGAACTTTCATCGTTGAAGAAAAAATTGAGAGAAAGGGCAAGTAAGATATCATATATGTGGATTACCATTAAATGTGTGACAGTACCTGTCCTCTTGGTTATATTTTATTTGAACGTTGCAGAGGTAAAATCAGGAGTTATGGCAGGTATGGGTTAAAATGGTCAAAAAAGTATAAAAAATAAAGTAGGGTAAAAATATTTAGATGAAACAGATTAGAAGAGCCATGGTCCAGAGCATATGAAAAGATTAAAAGACCTACAATACTTTAAGGAAATACCATTACCTAAAATGCATATCACTGGAGAGTATTGAGCTAAAGACCATCTTTCTCTCCTCATTTCCTAACTCATCTCTCTGCCGAAAGCTTGATCCATCTAGATTTAAAGGGAGCAAATATTGCATAAAAATTAAATAAAGATCTCAGGATTTAACCTCTAGTATTTTCACCCGACCTATTTTTCATATCATTACCAGCAAGCTACAGCTTTATGTTAGAAATCTGTGTAGTATTAGTCAGTAGTGTTCTCATTATGAGTAACTAATGTTCTTACAATTGTTTGAAACACATTATTTGCCATAGCAGCACGGTCAAAGACTTGCAGAAGTAAATTAATTATAGCAGTGTTTGTCGTTGTTGAAAGCACATGAAAACACTACTCCTGAGACCTGTTGGTCAATGTCACTAACCTTATCTGGGAAACAATATGAAAGGTAAGGATCTTGCCAGAGAAATAATATCGTTACTTTTAAAGATAAAGACCTAAACCCCCCCTAAAAAAAAAAACCAAACCAACCAACCAGACAAACAAACAAAAAATAAAACAAAACAGTATAAGATATATCACCCTAAAATAATATTTTAGCATAACGAATTACATTTAAATAACTATCAGGTAACTGGAATCAGCACCATAGGATCAGTACCTCCAGTGATGCATTATCACCTACATTTATTCCTTTATATTGCCTTTGTTTATTGGAGTTGCATGTGTTCAGCTGTGCTAAAAATCCAAGTTTCACAGCTTCACATTTACATTCTATGCAATGCTCAGTGACCTTTCCATACAGGTTTATTCACAGGTCTATTGAATCTGACCACAGCATAGGCTGTCTCCCATGAACAGTGTCCAAATGCTATTGCAACAATTCATGCAATAGTGGATCTTGGTTATGATTTGAGTCTGTGTGCTACAGAGCTAATACCTTGCTGTTAGTCAATCATGAAATATTTCTCAATGAGAAAATGTTTACTGCCTCAGGCTATGTTTCAGACAATTTAAAGTCAGATCCCGTATTAGGGTTTTATGATATTATATTTTTATTCTTTTCCTGAATGTTCTTAACCCTGATGTAAACAAATAAAAGAGAGGTTTATACTTTTAACCATTTTGATATTTTTGCACAATTTTGAAGTCATCGTGTCAAGGAAGTAACTCAGCAGTTACAAGGAAGTAACTACTTTCTGTGAAAATCAATGCAAAAAAATATTTCATCTTGTTAATACTGTGAACAGATGCCATCAATGGTGAATCCTTCTACCTCTAGCAGAATCCTTCTAGCAGAGCAGACATTACTGGACAGAAGACCCATCTGCCACAACTAGGTGTAGGACACCTGACATATCTTCCATGAGTGACTTGATTTAGCAGGGATTCTCTGATTTGCACGGGATTTTGCACCAATGTGCAGCAGCTGCCCCTTTCCAGTGTATTTCTCTTATTTCCCTATCCCCCCAGCAACTGCTTAGTGACTAGTACATTCAAACAGGGTGAAGAGAGAGCAGTACCCAATTTTCCTTTACCTCAGGGAATTAAAACTTACTTTTCAAGGAAACTTGATCACTTGGCTGTAAGTTAAGGGCAAAGGAGATGCTCTTCACTCTTCTTGGTGTGGTTGTGCCATGGCGCAGCTAAGAGAACAAAGATTCCTTGAGACACAATGTTTCAGCAAGACTGCTGCTTAGAGTTAAAGCTTCTCCCTTAGTTTGCCCTGTCAATTAGCCAGATTGCCAGTTCCCACGCTGAGAATGAACTCACTTTTTTTAAATCACCTGTATTTCCCTGCTGTGACTTTTACAAGCGGCAACCAGGAGGCTTCCAGTATGGGCAAATGCTGGTTGTGCTCTGCTACACTAGTGTATCAACCAGCAACATATGGATCACAACACTGGAGTAAGGACAACCTCCTGCATCGAACCTCCTGGAATGTGACAGGATTGTTTTAGCTGAAATGCAATTAGTGAATCTAAATCAGAATTTTAATTTGTGCAGCTGTAAATATTGGTTGGCCATATAGATCCCCACTCAACACAAGGATCGGATATTCTAAATATCCTCACTGAGGTGTCTTTTCACAAGTGTAAAGATGAAAAGAGAAGACAAACATAGGACCCTGAAGATCCTCAGTTAAACATACATTTCCATCTGCTACCCTTTCAGTTAACTCAGACCTCTACTCCAGCAGCTACAGCTCAGTGCCAAATATATGAAGCAGTGTTTCCATCTTACAAATATATGCATATATCCTAAGAGCAGAGCATATACTGCACACTCAGATTCCTTATATTTAGTAAATAACTTGTGTTTAACATTAGACCTCCTACTGCTTCTGATGCAGTTGCCTACTTGCAAATGCAATGTCAGGTATTTTTATCTTGTGCAAGACTACGCTTCCATGAGCAATTATAATCTAATTAAATCCATTAATGTTTATGCCCTAGGGAAACATTCAGTTATTTGTAGGCATCTGAGTTTTTCCTGTCTTTCGATCCTTGTTGTAATTTATGCTTTATTGAGCACTTCTAAATATCCACAAGTTATTTCACTGCCACCTCCAAGCAGTGCCACCCTGTACTGTTTACAATGCTTCTGTTTAGACCTAAATTGAATAAAAATGATTTATATATATTTATTCAAGTTTCAGAACTGGAGCTACAGCTTTTGAACCCAGATTTTGCATAGCATTTCCTTATATCAAGGGATGTTCAAACTTTTCATACCATAAATCATGCCTTAATCAGAGTTCAGAACACCCTATGCCTTTCAAATGCAAGCAGATACTTAGGAATGCCTGAAAGAATGCACTCCTGGTTTCCAAACCTCAAGCACTACTGTAATGCTCTATAAAAAATATTTTGGAGCTAGGAAAAGCACACAGCAAAGTATCAGTGAGGTAAAGATTTTAAGAT
The DNA here is from genome assembly GCA_009823435.2 of Nymphicus hollandicus. Classification (NCBI taxonomy): domain Eukaryota; kingdom Metazoa; phylum Chordata; class Aves; order Psittaciformes; family Cacatuidae; genus Nymphicus; species Nymphicus hollandicus. The sequence goes on from WTXV02049785.1 coordinate 6,806, forward strand.
AATGTTAGAAGATTTCCTGTTATTTACCAATTATATAGCAAATATTTTCATCACTAAATGGATAATAATTAGTAAAGCACTAAGGTTTTCTTTTCAAAGTTCTGCTAGGACTTGTTCCATAGACATAAAATCCAGCATAAAGGATCCCACTGATTTAACTATGCTCTGGAGGAAACTCCTGTGTCTCTCTTAGAGCCAGTACACTCAGGCCATGAAGCAAAAGAAGGAAGGGTGCTGTCATTACCAAAGGGTGTCTCAGTTTTCCAGATTCCCAGGTTAGGACCTTTCTTACTTGGAACTGACAATGTTTGGGTGCAAGGTGAAATAGACGGTGAAAGGACACAATTTCCTTTCAAGCAATCTAACTCAGTTACTGCAGAGGGTGTGGGAAGTGATCTGTGCATATCATTGCTGTCAGCCTGAGGGAGGATCATTGCTGATGGCCTGTGACAAGCAAAATATTTTCCCGGCTGTCTATACTAGTCTATCACCAAAAATGTTCCTCACCACTTCAGAGAACAAGGTATTTTGACTACAGCTATGCAAGAAGTATTTTCTCATCCAATGGAATTCCAGATTTTAAATATTTTTCATTCCATGTTGGTGTAAAACCAAAACTACTTGAAGGTTTTCACAGAGAGAAAGCATGCTTTCCCTGGCACTCCCTGATCAATTCCCACGTGTTGTACAATCTGGTCTAAACAAGGGATGTAAAGCTGAGCCTCTTTCTAACATATCATGGCATGTGTTGGGATGGATTTTATCTTCTACAGTTGGAGCTGTTACTTATATATGCCATGTATAAACACTCAAACATTTTACCGTAGCCATGACTTGATCACAGTAGTTTTATGAACTTGATTGTTGTGGTTTGGGACTACATTTACTTGTCAATCTTCATCTTTCTTCAGCATGGGGTCAAAATAGATGTCCCAAACTAGGCTAAATATACTTCGGTTTGACAACTAGTCACTTTATGACAAAAGTAATTTCAGGAAAATATTCCCCACTAGTGGCAGTAATGCTTCTTTTGGAACATGTTCTAAATAGCAGTCAGCATGGCCAGCCTGACCTTGCCTGAAATTTGCTTAGGACAGATTAATTAACATGGCCATAAAGCTAGAATACAGCCTGACATGGCCTGTATTCTCCACAGACTGTTTTCTGTTTGCTAAAGGGCTCTTCAGTAGGGGTCTGTTGCCCATATAGTACAGTCCCACGATCAGGGCAGCACTTAATTGTGTCATTAACATGAAGGGACTTAAGCACATATTGTTACATACAAGTTGTCCTAATTATGGATTAAGAAATCACCATACCTTGGGAATTATGCTTAATATGCGTAGAATTAAGAAATGCAAGCAGACATTTTGTTGACCTTTAGTCTCAATAGCATAAATATAACTTTATCTGCAATGTTTTTAAAGGTGACTTAAGAATGTACACAGAAATGGCCTTCTTTCTACATGTTGTTCCATTCACCATGGTAAAAAATGCAAAAGCTAAATTTTCAAACTAGGAACATGTCAAGCAATTCTGAACAGCTGAGTTGCTTGTATTTCTCAGCAAAAGTGCTCATCAACATTTAAGCAGTCAAGCCCCTTATATTTTAGGTTCTTTCAACATATCTTGTTTAGTGTGCATGTCAGGACACCATAAATTTGAAGATTATGCTGGGAAGTTTAATTATTGGCTACTTCCATCACGTATCTCCAGCCCACTCCTTATTGTCCAAGCTATTAACTGAAGATTTGGAATACAACTACAGACGAAAATTAGTTTATTTGATTAATGTGTGTGTGTACAAGTGTGGGTTCTCTTGTGAACTATTCAAGTGTTGAGTTTAATTGAGCTACAGCTGGTGCTGACTGCTTTCAGAGAATAGGGATTTACTGACTGATTGACTGTCTCCCCCTTTTAACCTGGATGAAGATACATTCAGAAAGAAGTGAAATTTCCTGATGATACAAAACCACAAACAGAATAGTAAAAAAGATAAATGTAATAAACTGAATTGAAATAAGAGGGCATAAAATCAAGTAGCTTATACACAAGGAAGGAAAGCAGGCATACCACTTAGAAGATGCATTAAATTAGGGATTTTATTTGTAAATCTCCAACTTGGTGGGGAGGGGAAAAAGAGGTACTATTCCAATGACAATACAAATCTCCTTTGGAGAGGCAGAATAAATTAAATTAATGAACTTTTAAAACTCTTCAGCTGAGAACTCTCCCCTGTTGTCAGAGTTGGATGCAGCTGTTCAAATGGCATCACAGAGGGAAAGCAGAAAATCGCAAAAAGAAAGAAACTAAAAAATTGTGTTCCCTGCTCATGCAGGTCAAACATCCTGTATGAGCTGACATAAGTACTACTTATCCTAAGGAAAAGGGGTGAAACCAAATGCAATTTGGCAGGTTGCCAGCAAAAGCATAAAAGAGTAAATGCACATGAGAGAGCTGTAAGTGAAGACATACAACGTGTGGGACTGTGATGCCATTATGTTGCTGGGGATTTTGTCTTCTAACTTGTTTTCTAAAGCACAAACCACTCTACCCCGCTAATCTTAAACTCCTCTCCCCCAGTGTTGTGGCTTTTCTATTCTATAACCCTGGTTGCCAGACATATCTGTCAACAGCTGGCTTCTTCTGGAACACAGGATCACCAAACAGGAAAGAGTCATGTTCTCAGTATATTATGAAATAAAATACGTGGCTGGAGTACAAATGACAGAGTCTATTCCCAGTAAATGAGATCTGACAAGTCTAAAGAATATATTGAGAGTTTAAGACTTTATTCGAATGTTAGTCAGAACAACTCCTCAAAAGTATCCATCTGTCTCAGAGGAATTCAATCCAAATAAATATTAAATAATGAGGACAAAGAAAACTTAAAAGAAAAAAAAAGCCAGAAAATATACATGCTCCCATGAATAACTTCTGATCACTAGGTATAAAAATGGCAGAGAGAGATCTAAATTCCTCAAGTTCTTTGTTACAGTGTGCACAATAAACACAATGTAGAATATGAATGAGTAGGTGCTTCTACTGTTGACATTTCTTTAAATAGTGTCCTATGTATATGGATAGAAAAGAAACAGACTGTGAGAAAAAGTTGCTGAGAGTTCTCTGCACTCAACAGAGTATAGAGAATGTGTGTACATTTGGTATCCTCCCCTTTTTTTCCTCTAAGAATTCTCTATTCTCTACACCAGAAATAAATTTGATGCCCTTCCAATTTTATGAAGAATCTTTAAGAGAGCTACAAAAATGGCATAAATTGAAAATATTAGCACTAAAAAAAAATAAAAATAAAAATACAGTTTGCAAGGTGTTAATAAGCTTTAGCATTAACAACCTGGATTTCTTTATATTATACCAAGAGTCACAGCTATGGCTTCATTTCATCCTTGCAGGTTTGTATGTACATTACCAAATATACCTACCTGTTTTATTCCAGCAAAAGGAGATAGCCTTTGCTTTAGCCAGCAAGTAGCAAGTCCTTTACTTCTCTCGTGCTACAGTAATTAAAAGCAAAGTATAAAACTTCGAATTCCTCCAAGGATTTATTGAAATCTCACTTTTTTTTTTATTATCTTTCTCCAATGTACTATTTATAAATCCTGCCTTTGAGACCTTTTATCCAAATTATTTGCAAAGCACATTCAATTTGCAGAGTAATCTGGCTCCACCAAGTGACGACTTCTGTGATTGCTAGTCTACACCTGAATTTAAGATAGCACAAAAGGGTACTAAATATTAAACTAATTTGGTAACATTGGGATTTTACTGTAGAGCTTTGGACTTCAGTAATTTATGCATTTTAAATAGATTCTTTTGTTGTCCTGTAGATGGTAAGCAAAAATACTGAAGCTCACTAAAGAACTTATTTGCCCCACTTCTCCTGGATAATGCTGAAATTTTGTCTTACAAAAGTACTCATACTATTAGTAATGTCAACAGTAATACCTATGAGAATAATTGCAGTATGGTAGAAGGGAAGCAGGAGAGCAGATTATTTCCCTCCAATGTATTCCACAGCTTCCAGATGCTGTGTATGTAGATAACAAGAGAAAATCCGCTGGAATATAAGGAACATGTGTGAATGAACTTACTATGCAGTCTTTAACAGAAGGTCTGAAAGAAAATGCTTTGGAAGGCTCAAAACAAAGTGGATGGAAATAACGGGCATAAGGAAGGTCATTGTAATATTTTTTCTGCAACACTTTTGAGTAGCATATTCTGAAAGGAAAGTTTTTCAAAGCACTCCAGGGTGAGGAGGCTGAAGGCCAAGAAGATACCATGCAAAGCCAGACAGTAAAACTGGTATTGCTTTGGATGCTGCCTGCACTAAGCCAGACAGTGAAACTGGTATTACTTTGGATGCTGCCTGCACTAGCTTTTTGAACCCACTAAAAGATCCTCAGCTGAGCTTTTGCAAGCTCATAGCGTTATGAAAAAGCAGAACTGCTGAAACATGAAACTACCATGAGGCAGCTGGTATGTTTCAAGTACCACTGTTAGTCAGCTGTAAATTTCACCATAAACAACAGGATTTCCTTTATCATCATTATTACTTGCAGTTTTGTTATTTTTGGTGAGGAAGGCTATAGGAAGGCTATAGAAAGGCTAAGCAAGCTGTCTTTTGCTAACTCCTACTTTCATTATTAGCAAAGAAACCAATAAAATGGGTCAGCAGCTATTGGAAAGTATCATAAACTCATGCATATAGATATGCACGTGTACACACACACGGGGCATATGGACTATTAGAAACTGAGTTAATATCTTTGACATTATAGTTCTCCCTGCCACTGTCCCTAGCTATAGGGGCTTTACAATAACACAGACAGTATTCGTTTTATCATGTGTTCTCAGTTACATGTTTTGTTCCTTCAAAATGACTGGATGAGGAGGAAGACTACTCATGACAACGGGCAATAACTCAACATGCTCAAGGGAGAGAAAGTCAGAGGGCCCACAAGAAGGAATAGACAGGAGATTCACCATAAAGAACAGCCTGTCTCTAGAAAGACTGAAAAGAACTTCCCAAACAGGACAACACAGAAATTGTGAGCACTCAGCAGCTGAAATCCAGGTTCTGCTTGCAAAGTGATGGTGGGCAAGAAGAGAACAGTGCCTAAACCTCATTTCTGTCACCTTAAATTGCCATAAGCCTTCTTTATCTAACAAAGTAGAAATGCAACTTTCTATTTAAATTAAGTATGACTTCTTTTTAGTTTAGATTTTATTGGTCTTTTGGGGAAGATCATTATAAGATGAAAGTCTGAGGCATTTCCACATCAAAGCTATATTCCACTCTGCATCTTGTCACAGGAGGGAACAACCTTGCAGACCAATAGAAGCTGCTGTGTCCTAGATAGATCCTGGTGTTACTCTGAGGAAGGACAGGGGGGTGTGAATAAAATAATGGGGAAAATAACCTTTCAATCTGAACTGATTCCTTTTAAAGAATATATTGAGGTGCTTCTTAGGGCCAGATTTTAGCTTAGATTCTGTCCTTAGCGTTCTGGGACATTATTTTGTTGAAGTTATAGGCTTTGCATGATTTATGGATTTAAGTATCTATTAGTGGGAAAATCCATTCTTGGAATCAGGACAAATGGTCTATTGCTATTGATTTAAATATTGTTAAGATTGAATGAAATTTGGTCACAGTATCTCATTTTTCAAATGTTCTTAAACTTTAAAATACTTGAATGAAACAAAATAAACAAAAAGAACCACAGAACATCCATTAAAACAGTCTTTTTCAACATACTGTTTCTGTCCTTCCTCCTTCTTCATACAATCTCTAGTTCTTACCATACCTATTGTCTCTGCACATAAATATAAAATACCAATATAGGTATCTTTTTATTCTGATTTCTCCAATAAAATTGAGGAGAAGTATTCTGACAGGATAGAAAACTAGATGAAATTGTGGGAATGAAAAGCTGTAACACTGGACACTATAATACAGTTGCAAAATAAGGGAATGATAAAAGATACAGAGAAGCACAAGTAGAAAAAAAGTGCCAAGATAACAGAGCCTAGAGAATTCTGCCACTGTTCTGGTTTTCTGTCAGTTAAAAATCTTGTCATGCTTGAAGTTCACATCAGCAGCAGTTCAGTAGTCTTTCCGTATCTCTTTACCACTGACATGCCACTTACAGCTATTGCTGGTGACAGATTTGCTTCAACTGTTCAAATAAACATCAGAATGTTAGTGGCAAGCTAAGCTATAGAAACAAAACAACCCCAACCCTTAAAAGCCGTTTTAATGTCAAATGTTATAATGTCATTTTGGCCATATAGTCAAGTCCACCACTTCTTACAAAGAAACAACAGCCTTAGCAACCTGAGATACAATACCAACAGAAGCACCGAAGGATGGCTGAGGCATATTTCTTTGTTACAGCACTGACCACAATTCTTTTGCCTCTGTCTGCTGTCTGGTTTTACCCACAGGGTTTCCCAAAAAGTGTTTGAATAATAAAATGAGCCTACTTATTTTAATATGGGCAGCATACCTAGAGCAGAACCAAATGGACTACTACTGGGTAACGATGTTTGCTTCTTTATATATCCCTGGTTATAAATTATACCCTATCTTTTCTCCATTGTTCTCTGTGGTGGACTGAAGTCATTAAAAAATGCTTGCGCTGGGCCTGTTGTGAGAGAACAAAGTGTCAATCTGTACCTATGTGTTCTACCTATGAACAATGATTAGCTCTTTGAAAGTCATTCACCCATGACTCAAACCTCTGAGAGATGACTGCAGACATACAGTCCCAGCAGGAAGGAAAATTGCTTTTCCACACTTCATAAAAATCCTCCTTAACCGAATATTCTGATCTAAAGGCAGAGCTGGTTGTCTAGACATTTTTTCTGCCCAATGCCAGTGTGGTCTAGCTAATGTGTGTGCAGAATGCTGCTTTTATCTTTTTCTGTCTTCTATCCATCATGGTTTACCAACAGCTTTAGGAGTCAGGAATGTTTGTACATTATCTACTGCTATAAGGCCTCAAATAAATACTTGTATTTAATGTGTATATATAGAGTAGCTGAGTTTAAAGAGAAAGGTAAAAGAAAAGAGATCAGTTCTGATCCCAGGTTTGCCCATATAAACCAAGCCCCTCTCCACTAACATCAGTGTACCTATAGGGAGAAGGTAAGAGTGGGAAGCTGGTGGCACTCTGCTCCATCAGGATCCAGGGTTTCTGCACATATCATTATATGGTTAATATTCACCTCTCAGATTATGACAGGTGTTTTAGCATTAATAAAAGCTACACTAAGATATCCTCTTGTATCCATGAATTTCTTTCCATTATGTCAAAAGGTATCATCATCATCCTAGTATCATCAAGATCCACTGTGCAGAGAGAACACATTTTTGCCTTTGTCTCTTAAAGCCACTATTCTACTGGTATGTCTCTGAGCTGTTTATTCATCAGAAAAATCAGGAAAAGATGGGTAATAACTGGTGGAAAGCCACACATTTACGCAAACACTATAAGCAAAAAAACCCAGTTTTGTCAGTAAATATTCCATTCAACAGTTAAACAAACTTTAAAGCTACTTGGAAACTAGAACCAGTGATCAGTGTCACTTCAGTGAGACCCTCCATGAGTTCTGGGGGTAGAAAATTTAGCAGGGGGGAGGTTGCTTCTGACTGCATGCTTGAGAACTGCTGCATATTGTAGAAAGTCTAGGTTCTAGTCAACTGACACAGACGGTATAATGAAATGAAGATACGCACTCAGTGGATACATCAAGAAAACATTAAATATGGATACACTTTTTATTGACTCATGATTCCTTCTTTGCCCATTGTACCTACGTAGTTTCAAGATTTCAGATTGGTACTTATATTGTTGCAATACTGCCATGGGATTAAGACACCCTTCTGAGAACTGGGAATTTCCCTGGCATTGAAAGCAAAGATTTTGTGACAACTTGGGGTTAGTATTTATCATAGTACTTATAATAAATTATGTCTGTAGTGGAACGGACAGCTGTATCTGACCCACATAATAATCACTGCATATATTTTCCTTTCTGGAATCTCTCTCATGAACAATCAAGACACTTATTAATCTTTCACCTCCTTATTTATATAAAATTGATTAATAATTGAAAACATTTTAGAATATATATGTACATCAAAATGACACCAATACAATTAATGTAGGTATGCTGATTTACAGCTTATTAACTTTAGCTTAATGAAACATGCTATCTCATGCTTCAATTAACTCATGCCTGTCTTCCTCTTACATATGTGATTTTAGTTTTAAATAGAACAAAGTATTTCTGAGAAAGAAAAATATAAAAATTTAAATTAGGAAGTGGTTATGGATAACTTGGAATAGAGAATACACTACTACTAACATATTCTAATATAGAAGTGGTCTGAACTTTAACAGTTTACAGGTCTAATTTCACAAATCTTTCTGAAATGTGAAAAAATCAGCACATATGGACATACATAAAAATAATGATGCCCAGATGATGCTCACAAATACCAATTTGTAATGGCAAATACCAATTGTCTGGTTGTCAAAATCTTTTCAGCTCGTTATTTCTACAGAATCTTCAGCTAAACTTGGTCAAGTTAGCACAAGACATTTTTGCTCAGGTAAGTCTGTGCCAGCTTCTTCAAAAAATGTGTGCTGCTTTACTGCTTTCAGGGAAGCAGTGGGTGCATCAGCATCTTATAGTCCCCACAGCTCCCACAAACCAAATATTCTTAAGACACCACATATGACCCTCCCAAGATACCCACATCCTGCTCAAAACAGACTAGAACTGAACAGTTTGAAGGCAGTTCACAAATGAGCCATCTGATGGTCAAGGAGAAAAGCACTGCAAGGCAGCCCAAGTGTGCAAGTCACAAGAAATCAGAAGAAAGTTGACTTAGCAAGCCACAGGAGCATAAGTGATCTTTCCCAACTCCAAAGGTAACAGAAAGCATGACAGTCCTGTGCACTGCTAACCAGCTAAAGGAAGGAAATTCTGGTAGTGTGTAAGAGCCACTTCTAACATGTCCTCTAAGAAAGAACACTTTACAGTATTCATTGAAATGGTATTACATGTAACAGTATATTGTGTATTCTTTCTCTTTTGTCCTCATAGCATACATACATTGTAGTTTCCACCTCTATATCTTGTTTTGACAGAGGTAGTGAAATATGAGTCTTATCTACTACTGTAAACTAACTGAGCTACTCTGATGGTTAAAACCAGAGGTGTAAACATCATCACTGTGGTTGCCTGATGTAGGGATGGACATGGGGCAGCAGAAAAGATGGGTAGGGCACTTAAGCTGGGTATCTGCAGGTTATCCAGCTGCCTGCATCAACAAAAACTTGCCACCACTCACCATATCATGGCTGCTTTTCTGTCACCAAAAATGAGTGACAAAGTAGATACTCAAAGTAGATGATTAGTGACTCTAATCATCTGTCCTTATAGAGCCATGCAAATTTAACCTGCCACTGAAACCAACAGGAGCTTTAAAAATATTTTCCGGCATGGACTGGATTATCAATACCTTTCATAAGATCCCCTAAAGAAGTTAAAACTCCATTTAAGACTTTGATATTGGTAGCAGTAAAAGCAACTAATTAACATTCCATGGGATATTGCATATCTGGTATTTTATTAAGTTGGGAAAAACAACAACTTCCCAAATTTGAGCTCTTTACATCAACCACTAAAGAATGCATTGGACATCAGCATGTAACATCACACTCAGACTTAACTTTGACAAGAATCATCTCAATTGCTCCCACAGTCACAGCTCCGATTCCTGTAATTTGCTGTAATTAGATGAAGCAACCCTTTCCTTGTAATGTAAACCAGTAAACCTAAGATGAGAGCAAATCTTTTAATGCTCCATCTCCAGTCACAGTAGCAGCTGGTTTGCCACATGAGTACACCCGCTAGAAATAAACTAATCATCTAGAGCATCTCTGGCATCAATCACTGCATCAATCTTCATAGAGGAAAATGTGAAATTGCTTACAGGAAGGAGCCAGTGGAGCTAGCAAAATTCACTGTATACTCCCACAGTATAGATAAATAAAATAATACACAGAGTGTAACCTGCAAATAACCTAATAAAAACACAACTGTCTTGAGGGGAGAATAATGCACAAATGAGCACAGCTTGGTAACAGTAAAAATGTGATTATCAGGATAACAAAATTCAACATTAAAAACTAAAATATTTTCTGCAGAAAGATCCCAAAGTTTCTGAAAAAGGTGTAACAAAATTGATGGGTAATATTAAATACAATAGAAAGAAAAAAAGTGAAGAGAGGGTTTTTTTAATCTTTATATAGCTATACTCAGGGCATAAAAAAAAAGTAATTAAGAGCAACACTTAGCTAGCAACGAGGAAAGCATTCTTTCCCAATCAAAGCATGGTTCATTTAATCACAATCAGTGTGCTTGTGTCAAGCAAATGAATGAGTAATGGCTAAAAGACCTTACCAGCATTGCTGGAAACTACCAATTGCTACTTGGCCAAATGCAAAACACCTCTAGCGTTAAGTGAGGCAAAGTCTGTGGGGAAAGGTATTACCTTTGGTTAGAATAACTGGAAAAATAAATAAATAGATAAATAAAAAAACCACAGACCAACCAACCAAAAAAGAAAACAAAACAAAAACAAGCCCCCAGAAGTTGAGCTCAATGAGACAATTTCAACTAATGTTTAGAGCAAGCTGTCTGCAAGGGCCCAGATGAGGCTGTTAGCTGCTGAGTGGAGGATGGTGCCCCATTATTGCCTGTGAAACAGTGAGAGGCCTGAAGGAACTGGCCACAGGGTTTAGTGTACAATCATTTCTACTGGGTATGTGATTTTTAATATCCAATACTTTCTTCTTCTTCTTCTTTCCCCCTCTTTAGCCTCTCCCCACCCAGCCCCCAAGCCTGTAGGGTTTTAAGATATAAAGAGAAATTAAAATTGTGTTGCTCTGGTTGTGTGTGGCACTACTGAATAAGAGGGTCAAATGTGTTTAATTTGCTTCTAACTTTTCACGCCAAATCCTGAAGAAATTGTGATTCTTTCTGACATGCTCTCTCTCAAAAAGGAGTTGTCACATGCATAAGGAACTGTGTTTGCAGGGCAACTTACTCACTGACAGTAAATACAACCCCAACTTTACCAGTATCTATCAATGAAGTAAGAGAGTAAGTTAAATTATATTTATTTACACTACTGTAAAAGCTACATGACTACACAGATGAGGCCAGCTATTCTGAGCTGGAGAAGCAAAAAATAAATAACCTTCCAAAGACTGGGAAAGGATAACTAACTGCATACGTGTTGTGGATTACAATTTCTCTCATGATCTATGAGAATTCTTTGAGTGAGAATAGCTTGCCACATACCATCCAAGCTGTAATGAACAAAATCAAGCAGGCAGGAGTAGATGTTAGAAAAGAAAAAACATAGTAGCTACAAAACGTTAATTGTTCAGATATTAAATAGCAGAATAAATTGTTTTCTTGTAAGATATTGCTTAGCTGATTCTTGTTTCTCCCATCATAAAGCAGTGTTTAACCCAAGCTCAGCACTCCACACTCAATATGCAGATACCAGCATACACTAATCAGTTACAGTTGTTACAAAAGATGCATAATCAAAGAAAACCAGGCAGGGAGGCAAACACCAGCCTGAAGACTTGACTTCCCTCATGGCCTGGCCACCCATAAACCTGGCAGAGCAGCAGCTGCCATCATCTTATCAGTGACATCTGGGAACCGTTTCTTTCATAAAATAAGGATCTTTAGGTATCCCTACAGCTCTTGAGTATTTTCAAGCTGCAACAGCAAGAGTAAGGAGCAGCTCACAAGCAGCATGGTCCAGAAGGAGTACGAAAGGCTCATCTAGCTATTGCTGCTACAAACTACTGCTGTAAAACACTGACTCATCTCCTAGTTTTGCTGCCATTGTTCTGCCTCTGTGTCTTCCCACTATGGCAGCTGAGGTAGTCCAGGTGAAAGCAGGACCGGGGCGAGGGTCCGGCCGGGGAACCACGGCGGGGCCCATCAGGCGCGTCAGCCCAGAGCCGGACTTCAGTAGGGGCCCTGAGCCGGGAGTTGGGGGTCCCAGCGCAGCCGGTACCACCGCTACCGGCCACAACCACCTCCAAGACCCACCCATCACTGCCACTCCAGGCCGGGCGCAGGGGAAACCTCCGCCGGCTCTCAGAGGGGCGGGGCTACGCTTGAGGCCCGGATGAGCGCTGAGGCCGTGCTGTGACGCAGGGCGACACGTTCGACCAATGGGGGGGCTCGGCGGCGAGTTTTGAACGTTGGTGCAGAAGAGCCAACCGTCCGGCTGCGTTCAGGGGTGCTCTGCTGGCTCCCCTACTCCTAGGTCGAGCGCGCTGGTCTGGTGTTCTTTTTGAGTAGAGCTGGAGCTCTGTGGTTGTCACTGGGCCGGAGCCGGCTGCCTCTGCGGCGGTATCGCCTCCGCCGGGGGCTCGGACAGCCGCGGCTGTGCGAGGGACGTGCCTGGCGTGGATACTTTCTGAGGAGGTATGCTGTGCCATCGGTGAGGGTCTACCCTCAGTGTTAGAAGAACCAGGGCCCGCTGCTGGCCCCCTGGAGGCACACTCTTCACCCTTCACGACCCGTCGTGCCGCTCCGGTGCCAGCGTTTAGAGCCCGCGCCCTGGACTGCGCCGCTGACACCGAGCGGTTTGCAGGTTGTATAATTGACGCAGTGGCAGTAGCCGTGCTGGAGGAAGTGTTTTGAAAGTCTGTGCAGCTTTTAATGCTTGTGGGTGTCTAATGTGTGCATATGTACAACTTAAAAACATTCCGAAGAAAATTTTTGCCGCAAGGGTGGTGAGACTCTAGAACAGACTGCCCAAGGAAGTTGTGGTTACCCCATCCCTGGCAGTGTTCTAGGCCCTGTTGGACAGGGCTTGAAGCAACCTGGTCTAGCAGAAGGTGTCCCTGCCTGTGGCAGGGGGTTGGAACTAGATGATCTAGTGATCCTTTCCAACCCAAACCATTCTATGAGCTTTACACTTGTTTCTCTGTTCCTTTTCTTTTGGTACTGAGGAGTGCTGAGCAGCACCAGTTTCATGAGTTCTTCACCATTTGTATTTCTAAAGGAGAAGATGGCTGAATACTTGAAAAAGCCCGTCAAAGACACTCTGGATGATATAAAAGAAAGAATGAAAGAGAAGAGAAATCAGAAATGGATGAGGTTGGATAAAATTAGCCAGATCTGCACTGTAAACGGCAAAATAGCAAGTAAGATGCTTAATGTTGTAATAGTTTTCACAATTTTATTATTTTAAGTTAACCAAGTTGAAATATTCACTCTCCTATTGTAGCCAACAGCTCCAAGAAAATGAAGAGCCTCCAAGCAAACAACAAAGCCCTAGCTCAGGCTTTGCAAGAAGAAAAGCTGAAACTGAGGGATGCCCAGGCTACCATCCTTCATTTAAAGAAAGATTATCAAGATCTGAAGGTTCAGATGTTTAAATTGCAAAGACATCATAGGCTGAAGCAAGCACAAGGACTTGTTGAGGTATTTTTAATAATAACTTAATGATTTAGTGAAGCTGAACATCAAAATCTGCACTAATTTAGTCAACTCACAATGCTGATAAGTTCTTACGTTGGTAGTTGATACTAGAGTATGACAGTAACAGCATTATTTTCCTCCTTTTGTTTGTTAGAATCAACTGCAAGCCTTGAATAAGATAATTTCAAGAGTTTCTCAGAATTTACTGGACTCAATTGATCTCCTTGGCCCAGCAAAGAATCTGTGTTCCATAGGTGTAGTAAGTACCCTCTGCTCTTGAGGGGCAGGATTTCTGTTAATTCTTCCTCCTTGTTACTTTCAACATAGATGCTCATAATTTTTGAGACTTAAGCCCAGTTTGGAGGTACAATTGCTCCCACAGTTCCCAGTATGACGTGTGGTCCACAGTGTGGGTATATGTAGTAGACTGTTAGTGGGATTGCACTCTGCTACAAGGTAGTAGGGGCACCCTGATTTTTCTATGGGTTTATGTCTTGTTCCCTGTACTATCCTTACAGCTCCTTCCTCTGTCCACTGTCTGTATGATTAGGCTGGTGATGAATGTGTTGACTTGCAGGAGCTGAGTATGTGAGATCCCACAGTACTTTGTGTTTACACAGCCAGAAAGATAAACAGTCAAGGGCCTCTTTGGCCCTTCTGTGGGTAACCTGGCTGCTGTCTAAAACTTGTATAACATGCAAGCTTTTTTCATCTCTTTAGTCACATTAAGATTTACTTTGTTGACAGAATGGGAGAGTGCTTTCTTCAGTTCTTGAAAACAGTTCCAGTGTTGTAGGACTGATACATCCAGTGTAAGTATCTTGTATCAGTAAGCTTAATTTTCTGACTGGAAAAAAGTGAAGAAATCCAATGCAATGAAGTAGTTGTGTTGTGATAAAATACGTTACTATTTGGTAAATTCTACCTTTTGGTATTTTCTCTAGAGAGCATCTACAGTGTGCTGATGGGGATGATCAAGTACTTCCAAGTGGGATGGAGGCTGATAGCAATAAAAATGAGCTCACTCACTCTGTGTCAGAGACCTGTGAGGAATATGACAATGCCATTTCCTCAAACAAAATACTTCCAGACAAAGGTAACTCTATCAAAGTACCAGACATTGCCCTATTCTGAATCAGGGGAAAAAGATGTGTAAGTTTAAAATGTAATTACTGCTTTTGAAGTAACTGTCAAGTACTTTTCCACTTACTAGCATAAAGGTTAGGTATTAATGTTGACAACTGGTAAACTTTTTGAATGAATATGCCTAGTAAAGTGGGGGAGGGGGAGAATTGAAAATGTTTTGTCTTCTATATACCTGCAGTATAGTTTCATTGTCTACCAAACAGTTCAACAGAGTAAAGTCTTCTTTAGTCATTTAGTATCATTTATGAAATCAACAACTGTAAGCAAAGCAAAACGTTCAGAAAAATAAATGACCCATAAATAACCTTTCCAAATGGAATAGTTTAGAGGAAAATCCTAATGTATACTTAACTGCTTCCTGTCTGGAAGCTGTATTAAACAGAACTTACCTTGATTGACAAATACTGGTTTATACATACCTATGGGGAAAATTCTAAGAATAGTCTTAACTTCTGACAGGTTCAGAACTTGCACAAAAGCTTAACAGGTTGCTACTATTTAGTTTTAATATGACTCTTTCTCTTCAATTGCAAGGACGAACGTCTGATTTTCATCTGGATATCATAGGGTCAGAGCTGAAAAACGTTTCTTCAAGCAGAGAAGATGGATTTGGTAACGCCTTACCAAAAAATAATGTGTCTATTAGGAACTGCTATGTGAAGTTGAGGAATTACAACAATTATACTGGTGTACTGGACCATTCAGAAGCACCTGCTTCAACAAAAAAGCTTTCTGAACTGGATGAAGTTAGACTTGAGGAAAGTCTAGAGATGTGTACTATAGAAGGCAGAAATTTAGATATTTCTCAGTTGAATGAAAATGAGGTAGGTTCAGAGCTGGTGTTGAGGAGGACAGATTCTGAAACTGTACAGTCCCACTTAAACAGTAATTCTGATCTTAAACGACGTGAGTGTAAAAACAGAGAATACTCTCAAGTAAGGGAAGAGAAGCATCAGAAGGCAAAACTGGAAAAGCCTAAAAAAACTTCCAGACCAACACCAAAACAAAGACAGGGTAAAGGAGCTTCCAAGAAAAAGCTGGATTTCTTGGGTGGCTTCAGTGATGCTTATGACTTTTGTTTGGAAGAAAGTGTCCATCTTACACCTTTTCGACAAAATAAAGTGAATGACACAGATACTGGTGGGGATGACAAAAATGACTTATCTGAAACCAATACCATCGAGTCAAGTGATATTGAAGAAGATTCAGATGACAGCCTCTATGAGCCTTACAAGGGCAAATCAAAAAGAAGAAGTTCAGTGGACAAGATAGATACATCACCAGTCCATGCAAGGCCAAGGTCTAAAAGATGTTTGGCACAGCGTGAGCAGAAACTCCATAATGAAAAAGAGACTGAAAGCAATAAATCAAGCGACAAGTGTATTAGTAAGTATAGAAAGTGGTCTGTAATTTGTTTTGTTTTCTTGAGAGATAACATTCTTTAAGGGATTTAGGCTTTTTTTATTTTAGGGGCTTTTTAATAAATACAAACAGATTAATGTTATAGAAATCATTAGTTTAATTATTCAGCTTTTTTTTTTTTTTCCCTCAGCAGATTGC
>WTXV02049785.1:23168-50859 GCA_009823435.2 Nymphicus hollandicus
TATAAGAAATTGGTCAACAATAAATCAATACTGTATTTTAGATGTGCTTAATGATGTACTAAAGCTGAGGACAAAAAAGTAGAACAAAGTATAAATTGAGATAAGTGGAACAGCAAATCATACTTTTCTGGGCACTGCTTAGTGTTAACTTATTTTTCCAAACTAAAATCCCGAACTTGTTGATCCTTTTATGTGTTTCTAAGTACAAAGTGAAGATGATGGTTACAGCTGAAAGTTACTTCACATCTAGTGTGTTCACTGATGTTTTCTTTTGAGCTAGCTTGCTGGAATTGTTGTAATTGTGCCTAATTTCATCCCAGGGCAGCCTTCAGAGCAGTCTCATGGTCATCTTTGTGATGTTACCAATACCACTTCATTGCTACCCAGCACTGGGAATGCAGCTGTTGTCCCAGAAGGTGAAGGACCACGATCTCCAAAACGCAAGCGAAGCTGTACTATTACTGTGTGCTATAAAGAACCAAGTATTGCAGGGTAGGTGTCTTATTTTCCAGTTTGATATAAAGTTCATAATATTCCATCAAATGGAGGATTTGAGGGGGTAAATATTAGAAAGAAGTTCTTAAGAAAACATTCAAAGAGAGGTCTGATGTTAGTAAAGTGAAATAGTTCATGTGCGTTAAGTGATGTTTAGAACAAAACTCAATTTTTTCTTTTTTTAGGAAACTCAGAAGAGGGGATCCATTCACAGACACGAATTTCCTGAATTCTCCAATTTTCAAGCAGAAAAAAGATGCCAAGCGCCTTTCTCTTAGGAAAAAGTCTCTGTTGAAATACAATGAGAAATTTGTTGGCTGTCGTTGAGATTTCCAGTCACAATAGCAAAACCATGCTGGTTCCATGAAGAAAGGAAATATCCAGGAAATTATTGTTGCACAATATTTTGCACAAATATGCTATTATTTCTATTTGTCTTAATGCTAAGGATATAAAATTAAGGGGGGCTGGTTTCAATCCAGTGACCTTTTAATGACTTAGAAGACACAAGGCTACCTTTGTAACTAAGGTGATTCCATTCAAACCCATTCAAACCCTTTTGTGAGAAGGCATCTCATAATGTAAATTTATAATGTATAATTTTTGTAACTTATACTGTGTGTGTTTGGACACTTAAGATCAAATGGCTTGGGGTTTTGGGGTTTGTTTGTTTGTTTATAACAGTGTTTGTACAGCTCTTCTTGTAGTTGGTTGTAATGGTTGTAATTCCATATTGAAGTTTCTAATAAATGTCTTGGTCATTGTAAACACACCTGTGATGGCTAGTGTTTGTTTTCCAGTTTCCCTATTTGCTTCAAATAAATACAGCAATTTCATCCATAGGCATGCTGCAAGCTAGTGTGCTCCTTTCCCATCGTCTGTGGCATAAGCTTTGTCAGTTGAAATCTGATTACGTAGCTGGAACTCTCAAGTAACAATTTAGGGCTGCTTGGTACTGCTGTTTAGAAGAGTTAGGAACAAAGTCAATATCTGGTTATCTGTGAAGGTCAGTGAAGAGTTCTCTGCTTTGGTTGAGTGTAAATTGGTTTTATGGGACTTCATAATAAAAGCCACAGCTACTGAGTGTTTTGAAAAATATTTGTTTACAATACCAGCCTTTAGATGTTAGAACTGAAACTTAACCTTCCATTTGTATCCTAAGATTCTAGCTCTGGGTGTTAACATACTCTTTAGTACTATAGGAACTTGGGCGGTCATTTAACTTCAGGTGCTCTTTACTTTCAGCAAATGAATCTATAACAGCTATTTATCAGGGACAGAAAAATGAATAAGGTGATAGCAGAGCAGCCACAGGCAGCGGTGAGGTGCGTCTGTCTTGGGGGGATTTGTTTTTGGATTAAGCTTGAAGAATTGCAGTTCCTTTGCAGCTGCAGGATGAAGTCTTGAATAGACTCAAGTCTCCAGGAAAATGTCTAAACATCTTTAGACCACTGTTTGCTACCCTCTGAAGTGTACACTTTTACATGATGTGGCACAGGACTAAATCTTAGTGGATGGGGCAGGAAATAAATCTTCATACTGCCTAATTGTCTGTTAGGTATTAGACACATGCAGGTTTGTTTAGGGCATGCAAAAGATGTGTAACATGGTGAAAGTAGTTAAGTACAAGCTCCTCATAGCCTGCAGTGTGCTCTTCTGTAAACTCTTGTGAGTAAAGGACTCTAGTAGACAAACGTGAGAAAACAGCATGAGCACACTTTGAGGTGAAAAATCAAATCTTTTGAACAGCTCAAACAATTGTTTGAGATATTGAGGAGATGGGAGTAACAACACCCTAGCTCAGTTAGCACAGAGATGGGAATGCTACCTGGAATGGTCACAGCTCTCCATGCTGAAGTTTCAGCTGTGCTTAACACACCATGCTCCCAGTGAACTCTGAGGCTTTTTTGCATGTTTTTTCTTGTAGCTGGAAGATGCACTGACTGCACTGATGTAGGTTCACCATGTTCAGTTGTGAAATTGCTTCAGTGTGTATAGTTCTTGCACTACAACTAAAGAATTAAAAAAGACCAAAATAAGTAGGGTTTTGTACGTATATAATTTAAAACTATTCTGTACCAGTACAATATATTAATTTTACAAATGTAAAGTTCATCAGCTGTTAAAGCATTTGCAAAACCACATATCCTAATGTAACTTTATTGCACAGTATCTATGAAAATATTAATTCTTAAATTAGAAAACAAATGTTTCAATATAGAAGAGACAATCTGATTGAAAGACAATAAGAAAATCTACTCTGAAAAAAACAAAAGTTCACAGGATACCAAGCTTAACAGGTGCATCTGTAGGCCCAATCTACAAAACAGGATTACAGCATCCAGTACTGGCTATTAAAAGAAAAACAATGCTCACTGTACCTTTGTTATAGAACCAAATGCAGGTCAGACTAATCTCATACAAAACACTATGGTAAGTCTAGTGTTAACATTTTTAATACCTTGTGTACCACATTTACTACTTCCAGGTAGTTCCTGACATCTATTTGCAGAATCAAGTTGTGATTTAACATTGCACAGGCATTTTGCAGGAATATATTCTTTGACACAGCATAGGATTGGGTTTTATTCAGTCTTATAACTATTGAATTTTACCAGTGTAACATCTGTAAATATAAAACAGCAAGAACAAAAGTTGAATCTGTTTTTCACAAAAGCAATTATAATTTACAGTTACAAACTCTAATTAGAAAATGTCAAGTGACAGCTTTTTGGCCTGTACTGATCTCCATTAGGAAGTTAGGTGTACCTCTTAAATGTAGTGTAAGCAGCAAAGTATACATTTAAGTGCTTATTTTAAAGATATACTAACATGAGTTGTTAATATGTTCCTGGGTCTAAATAATCACGTTTAATAAGCATTTACAATAAAGCTTGGTAGAAAATCCAGTTTACCACAGAGCCAAGTATATGAGTTAGAAGCTGTCATATGTTGACTTCTTTTAATAGTCCTATCTTTGCTGAATAACCCAAAGAATTTATCAGTGAAGAGTAGTAAATAGGGTAGGTCATGAAGTGCAGCAAAACCTTAACTCCACTAAGCCAACTGACATTGACTAGTATATGTGAATCGGATTCTCTGAAGTTCTTTTGGATACTTATGTCCTGCATAAGCCAAGTCACTATGACATTATACACCTAGCCAGATTTTTTTTTTTTTTAATAGTGGTTATGAGATTACAACTTATGGTAAAATATTTATCAAAACCCCAAATTAATAGAAAAACTTGCATCTATCAAAGCTTACAGGCAGTCCTTTTCCAGAACTGGCTGCTCTTCTCTCACAGCTTCTCAACCAGCTGAGTGTTTATTTTAAAAAATAATATCTTATAAAAAGATTCTATAAAGAAACAAGTGTTTCAGAACCCCCCAAATTGTTGTTTTCCCTTAATATTTTCTTTACTGAAAAAAAAAATAATAAAACTTTATCAAATAGGTACTGCATTAGGTAAGCTATAACATCTGTTGTCTGGGAATTTTCTTCATATTCCCAAACATGTGCAATTTCCCACATGTTTTGTGGGGTTTCTGAGGCTGTCACTGATAAACTTATTATGAACACATGGTAATCGGCACACAAAAGAAACTTTCTGTAATTAAATACATTATAAAGCATTTTAATAAAATAATTTTTGTAACTTCGGTATAATACATGTTTGCAAAACTAAGAGGGTTTTTAAAAGTGCTAAGTATTAAACAGAAGTTTGTTGAAACCTTTGAGTCCCACAATGCAGATATAGAACGGCTTCCACTGCCCATAAAGTAGGCACACTATGTGGTTGTAGAAAAGACAGTGTCACTTGTCAATTAATCCAGCTTCTTTAATTTTTGTGTAGAAGAATTTCTCCAGTATATTGGCACATTTGTAGTATTCGCTCTCAGGGGGGTTGTATTCTCTGCAATTTGTAAAAACTCGCTGCAAGTCAGCCATGAATAATTTCTTAGACACGTAGTACCTATTCTTGAGTCGCTCACTCATTGTTTTGAGATCTGTACAGAAGAAAAATAGATTAACAGCATTTGACTCAAATACTTTTGGTATGCAATATCCCTTTAGACTGCTTTGCTGTTTAACATGAACTGGCAAAGCTAGGATGTGGAATTCCTAATTGCCTTCATCTAAGGCACGATCCCTTTTTTTTAGCTTCAACAGCAGCTGAGCCTCTGGAACTAAGCATCATTTCACTGTAAGAATGATTCTGTTAGAGTGTATTTATTTCTTTAAAAGATTAAAGCATCATTTTTTGCGTCTCTAAGTTTTCAGTGGTTCTTAGGAGTCCCTAACTCTCCTCCAACTGCTCTGTGAGGCAAAGTTGTTGTCAGCTTTGCTGGAAGAGGCCTTAAGACTTTATAAGCAAAGAATTCAAACATCACAAAACATGTATGTTAACATAAACCCCTCACTTCTGTGTGAACACAGCAGAAATGAGACATCTGTCTGTACTAAAAGCAGTACTTGCAGCTATGAGAAAAGATTAATTAAGTCTGATCCATGCTCTACATATATTTTAATTACATCTGCAAACTTTATGGTTATGTATCCCTTGTTAAGAGTCATGTGTGAGAGATCCCTCCTGCTTTCAACACAAAGCATCACACAAAACTTTTACTTACAGAACATTCTTTAAGAAATGTTTTTCTTTATACTAAAATCAGTCATCCAGAAAATACATAAAGCACCTCAGTGTTCTCCACACGGTTGCCTTCCTAGTAACTCTCATCAGGCATTTAAAAGTTTTGTCAACATCACAAGTGTTCCAGGCAGGAGTACAGAAATAGAAGTAGTGGGAGGTGTGCTGGATGCCTTGGCTTTTCTCACCTCAGAGGCCCTAACAATTTTTTTTGCAATGCTTCAGCAGCACCTTTGTGAAACTTTAACAGAAACACCTGAAATGAAGAAAACTTACTGACAACAAGTATTGCAAGGAAAGCAGAGACCAAAGACTTCCAATGCAAGGAATTAAGTCTTAAAAATGAAGATTTAAAAATGTGGTTGCAGGTATTTTTGGTTTGGTTTGGTTTTGAGGGATTTATTTTGTTTGGTTTGTGTTTTTTTTAAGGGAGATATAACTTTGGTAGAATAGAGAAAAACCCTGTCAAACTGAGAAGAGTGGGTTATTTAAAAGTTTGATGGATGCTCTCAAATACCTCTTTCAATGATACATAACTTGCCATTCACTGGTGTTGGACAGTACTTTGCAAAAGCAAAGGCTCATTCAGTTCCCATTACATCTGAAATTCAGGTGCCTACATTTAAACTAGATATCCATAGCCTAATTATAGCACCCAAGTGAGAAAGCTGTTCAGCTCACCCTAAAGCAAACACTGCCTGGTTGGTCAGTTAAACTGTTCTCTAACTCAGTGAAAGTTTGGTTCCACCTGTCACTCAGCCATTCAGCAGGTGGGAAAAAACCTCAAAAAACCCCAAAACACCCAAACAGTATTTCTTGAAAATAAGCAGCTGAAAGAGCACTTAAAACAGGAGGAAAAGTATTTATACGTGAGAACTGACCTTAGACAGTAGCCACAAAACCCTACAGCCATACCTCTCAAATATTGTACAATGTAATCTGTATGCAAACATAAAGGCAAATGTATCTTGTACGTGATAACATAAGAAAAGACAACAATGGTTTTTCTCAATTGAAATAATGTCTGAGCAGTTTTTGTGCAGAATCAGCATGCTGGCAGTGAGAGCAGACAGAAAGCAGAAGTTGACCATGAATCAAGAAGCGGTTTAGTTGTGCTGGGTTCCTTAGCTGAAAAAAACAAAGCAAAAACTAAGCCAATGGCTCCAGCTTAGTCCTAAAATGAGAGCTGCTGCCCACGTCTCCAGTGTAATACATCTGAACTAGGAAAGGACAGGAAACATTACTATTTAGGGTTTGCCAATCCAGGCAGAAAGTTCTTTGTAACCACTGTTCAGATTAAACAGCCATCTAGATCTCTAGATCTAGCTTCTGCTCAGAAAAGGAGGAGAAAACTCTACCATGGGAGGGTGTCAATATTCTTTTTTGCATTGCTAGAAAATACATTTGTGTCAGGGATACAGGAAGCCAGCTGCTGTTTTATAAAGTACACATATATTTGCTATTTGGAAATAATAAGTTGAATATAAAAAAAATCATTAAACCAAACTGGTGAACACAGAGTAGGAGCAAAGCAACATGAACACACACTTTGATTCTCTGAGAAACTGATAGATAGTAGCCTGCAATGAACTTATATTTCATTCTCTAGTAACATTAAAAGGTACAGAAACTGTAATCAGCAAGATGGAGGTGAGTACTGCATAAACAACGGAGTAGCAGGATTCAGTTTTAAATCTGCTGCAAAACAAATCAAACCAAGCATCTGTTTAGAACAGCACAGAATCATCACTGAAATTATACGACCCAGCAATCAGAAGAAAAATGTTATTAGCAGTTGTGTACTTCCCTTTACAACTAATCCTGTATAAACAACAGCTGCATGATTTAAAAATAACAATAAATGAGTAGACAAACCACCTTGTGCAACTTTGGCAGATCTAAAATATGAATGTAAAAGTTATCTTACAATCAGTTGCACGAAGCATTTTCCTAAACTTAAATTGAAGCAAACTGTTAAGGCTTAATAAGAAAATCCTGGTACTTCTGAACAGGTTTTCTCTGTGTGATTTAGAAGGATTAAATCTGTATTTCAAAGCAATCCAAATGCTCAGGTGTTTCTGAAAGTTTGCCTTTAACATACCAGCAGGATCTGCAATGACCAGTTACCACACACAAGAACACATTTGTACAACTCACATAAGCTAGCTCAGTCCAAAAAGCTTCTAGCTGACTGCACTGTTTAAAAGCTTCTGGGGCATACTAAGATTTCACATGTATACGCTATATATATAGCTACAAAGGTCACAAAGCAGTCATAAAGTTCAAACCACAGCATTGTACTCTTGGCACTTCAGAGCTGAAAGCTATTCAGCTGCAAGTAATATATATCTCTTAATATAAAACAATCAGATTACATTTTATCTGCTATGTCTCCAGCCATAAAGATTTTTAAACTCTACACTTAAAAAATGTTAATGTCATTACCCATGGGAAACCTTATAACTTCATAATATCCAGGAGCTTCAGTTCTCTTCACAGGTTCCATGAAGGGCCAAGCGCTTTGGTGGCTCTTTGGTAAAGAAAAAAGTAAGGTATCTAATATGGAAACTCTATATTGGAAATAATTTTAAAATCTTTACAGAAGGTAAACTAGAACAAGCACTCACCTTCACCTGCTGCAGGATGGTTTTTAATGTGCTGTATAGTTGATCTGGATCCTTGGACTCCTTACTTGAAAGAAAATATGAATACAGAAAGATTAGTTTGGATCCCTTATCTTCATTCCTATGATGTCTATCTCACCTAAAAGCAACTCCAAACAAAACAAACAAAAAAAGCACTTAAGAACTCATCCCATGCAGATTATTTATCTGTTTTCCAATGGATCAAAGGAAATATCAATTGACATTATTTAAAGACATTTTTCAGAGGAATCTCCAAACTGCCTCATAATTATGCTTTATGCAGCACTTACCCTCTTTCTTTTCCACTTGGTTTCCAGCCAGTCTCTCCTGTACACCAACAACATGAGACATTACATGGGAACTACAGTAGGTCAAAACATTAACTGAGTTGTTGCAACTCTAAAAAGATAAGCCATTTCAGCACTGCTGCAGTAAAATAGGTTTGTTTTAATAAAAGCTACTCTTAATAAATGACACAACCATCTAGCCTGCAACCCCATTCAATTTCCTATATGCCTCTTCCTCCAGACTCCTGGGAACATTCTAAAATATTCTTACATGAAACACGTACTTTTTCAATAACTCAGTTTTACCACAAACTCAGTAAAGATTAACAACATCAAAGTTATCCAATTTGACTCCCTAGGGACAGAGAGTACATTGCAGAAAAGCACAGTTAGTTGAGAAAAATCCTCCAAAAGATGACACTTGTTTTAATTCTGTTTTGTCATGTAAGTCCATGTTTAGCATAAAACTCATTCTTGTACAGGAGTGTAGTGCATGACCGTGGTGCCAGAGGAAAACTGCTGACTACTCTGTGATACAAATCAAAGAAGAATCACATTATAAATAAAATTACACACATCTACATAGAAGTGGATCCACTTGGGATGCCCAGAGGAAGTCTCAAAGACAGCAATTATAATGGAAACAGAACAATTTTCAGAGAAATCAAATCAGCAGATCAAAACAATTACATTTTAATAAAAAAGAAATACATGACTACATTAGTATTTCTAGTCTTGGACCTTTCTTGGGCTGTTCTGCTTCTGTTCTACATTAAAAGAGATTGATACATACTAATTCCAGGAATGCTTTCTATAGGAATCTGTCGTACTCCATCTTTGAAGCAAGAAAGGCCGGGATAAACTTTTCGTATCTGAGCTTGTTTCCTTTCTATGAGCTTTTTAATGATCTGTAATAAAGCAGCAAACAGAAAATAATTGCTTTGCTCAAAAGTAACCCAGAGGATTAATGAAAAGCTGTGATGAACAGAAACACTCTCGCTTCCTAGTCTTACAGTCCTTATAGATCCACTGAAGCTGGTAACAGGGTTGAGCTACCTGGCCGAACATTGACTCTGCAGATGAGGCTACCAAGTCTCTCAGCTGCCTATTTAGGCACAAATCTGGAAGAATAGGAGCCATTGCTTGCTGTATCGGTCACAAGCTGCACAGCTCCTGGGAAGGTGGCAGCAGAGGTTGGGAAGGAGATTTCCTGGGAGCAGGTTTGGGAACTGGCTCTAATTCTAACAGCTAGTGCTTCTGAACTGCTTTGCATAGCTGGTCAGAAATTTCAAGGCACATATTTCAATGCACATAATATGTTCCTATTCTAAAATTTTAGAGATACCTGTTCACTTCGAAGTTGCTATGTAACTGTTGGAATTTCTTAGGTACCAGTCAGAGATACTCCTACTGACGATTTTCGCTTGAGGAAGCCAGAATGATGCCAATCTTTGGAACTGAAATTCTGCTCTGCTTGTAAATGCCAGGAAAAGCTTTTCCAGTTCTGGGGTACACTCTGTTCTTCTTCACAATCTCATTACCTCAATTCTAAGTAAGTTGCTGTGGTGCTCTTGATACACACTTAGATGATTACCTAAGCTTTGTGTGTCCTGAATATGTCACTTTCAAAATGACTTATTTCATAACCAGGAGTAAACAAATGTGCAGCCGTCCAGACCACCACAGTTTGAGGCTTTGGAAATAATGGACATATTGGGCATATTTTTATTCTTGAGGACCTTCACTCCCACACACATAGCATTTTCTCTCGAAGAGGAGGAAAAAAAAAACTGAACAGACTTTCAATAGAGGTTACAAATGTTAAGAGAAACACAGCATACACTACCCCCATGGCCACATTCCAGTGTAACATCAAAACACTTTCAAACTGATTGTTAAACACACCTTCAACTCTTCAGATAATTTAGGAACTAGTGGCTCTTCCCAGTTAAAACAAGCTGTTCAACACCAATTACTCACAAGTCAGCAGGTCACAAAGCTTTGCATAAAAGGATTTTTCATAACGGCTGTAAATGAATTACAAATCAGGCAGTACAAACTCACAAATGGTGTCCTCTGACCAGTACCCAATGCTGGGTGACATGGTCTTAGCGGCAAACCAAGTAGAGTAACCCAACCAAGCAGAAATAAAAGGGAAAAAATTATGATCTATGTTGTATGGACATATAAAAACTTTCCCAGTGAGTGAAGTTAAGAAACGTTGTAAACTAAATGTACAGCACTCAGATATTGTCTTTCTTTCTGCAAGCATGGGCTAAATAGTTCTATTGGAAGGAAAATGACTGTTCAATAAAGACGCATTTTAACAAAATAAAAAGTAATGAGATTTGACCAACCTTGAAAGAACAAACTATCTTTGTCATTTGTATCTCTTTAAAAGCCCTTTAAAAGGAAGGTATTTAAACACAACTGGTAACATCTTAGTTATTTTGATAATAAACTGCCTTATGGAATAAAGAATATCTCACATAAATTCCAAAAAGGGACAGCCTGGAATTTAAGACAGGTCACCCTCGATTTATATATTAAAACAGTGGCAAGAAAAAGAAAATCCTCTTTCTTTCAAGTAAAATACAGAACATGCTGTACAAACACTCCAAGTGTTCAAATGTCACTCTAATTAACATTACAGTCACTAGGGGAGGGAGGAAGAAAAACAATTGTCAAAGCTGCAGAACAACTCAATCTCACAACATTCTTCTTAGATACCTATGACAGAATTTAGCTATGAAATACTCAAAATATCAGTACTTTTCAACGTTCCTGTTGTCGTAAAGTTAGTAAGGTAGAATTTATTGCTTCTGTAAAATTACTGCACTGGGACTTGATGAAAGGTTTATTCTAACTAATAAAAGTATACATTCCAATGTTTTAAGCACCAAAGGAAAGACAAGAGCTAACCTGGCACTGACTGAATTGTTTCTAAACATCTGAATAGATTATAATGTTCAGTGTTTCCTTTAAGCCTTTACCTCTTTTTGTTTTTTAATGATGACAGAAAATTCCGTGTAGGGGATCCTTGGATTTAATTCACATCCCATTAACGTGGCACCCTCATAATCTTTGATGTAGCCAACATATTTTGCTTTTGGTACTTTAATATCTTTGGAGAAACCCTGAAGAAGAAAAAAAGATTTAAAAAAAAAAAAAATCCCTCATGCTGTCAGGATGCCATTTTCCTTTTACATTTGTTTTAACTTGAAATGCTATGATGATTCAGAACCAAATTCATCATAACGTTAAAATACAGACAATACAACAGAAAGAGTTACAGACCACTGTTCATAGTGTTGCAAACACCTTCTCATAGGAGTCACTTGATCCGAGAATATTTAATTGCTTATATGTATAGAAAAAGAAGGGAATAGGGGAGATAAAGAGAAGGAGAAAAAGATCTTTACTGTGGACAAAGTTCCTGAGTTTTCAAAAAATTTGCTACTGCCAGGCCTGTAGTCATTAGTCAAGAAAAGTTGCTGTTAAAGTCGATGAGATGACAGCAATTTTATAGAGTGATTTTTTTTTTCATTTTTATATTTCAAGTGAAAAAATAGGATAACAAATCCCATTAGGAGTCCCAAAGTTATGCTACAGTCTTCATACAGTTCAAAAGTTAATTGAAAAACAAACCCACAAAAGAATTAACCAGGACAATAAAGAGCAGTGTAGGACTCTCACTTTGGCTGCATTTTATTCTTCTGTTACAGTGCTATCTATGAAACCTCAGTAAAAATCAGGAGCCCAACCAGAACTTCTGCCTCACAACAAACTTCTGCCTTACCATCAAAGGCTTCAGACTCACATGAAGATTCAGCACCTCCACATTGGGGAAGGGACATTTCAGACATGAAAAGGGTCTGTGCACATATCTGATTGCTGTGTCACAAGCCCAGCTTTTATTCTTGTCAATGTGTAAAGAGCGAACTGTAATAGTTTTATATACAGAAGCATAGAACATCTGAAGCAGGAAGGGACTTAAGGAGGTCATCTAAACCCATCCCTGCTCAGAGCAGGTCTCATTAGATCCGGTTGCCCAAAGCCTTATCCAGTGTTTAAGACTGCCAAGGATAGAGATTCCACAACCTTCTGGACAACATTTTCCAGTATCTGACCACCCTTAGGACAGGAAGGAGAGGGGAAAAAAAAAAAAGAAAAATCCTTCTATCTAGCTGCAATTCCTCATGATCCAACTTGTTTCCATTGCTTCTAGTCCTGTCGATGTTCATTTCCTGGGATAGTCTGACCTCTACCTTTACTCTACCGTCTGATCAGATAGTTGATACCTGCTTAACATATCAAATCTATTTGACAGATTAGACATATCAATCTTTCCTGGACTTGGACCTTATGCTTCAAATTAGGAGCGGCAGTGAGCACAGGTCAGGTAAGTTTTAGTCTGCCGCAGGTACGTCTGGTCCTTCTTTACACTTCTTATAGAATGAGTGAAGGAACTGAATGAATGAAGCTGACCCATATTCAATTGGATTTTAGACTATATATATATATTATAGGCTACACTGTACACCTCTATTCTGATGTTATATATACTGTACACCTATATTCCATCAAAATAAAATACATTACAAGCCAATATCATTACCCAAGATGAACACAGAGCACGTATTGTAGATTAAAAAAAAAAATACACATAAAATTGCACAATGTATTATATCCAACTACTTCATCACATCTAGTTGTTTAGTTTATCATTGCTAGATGTTAACTTCTTGCATCAAGCAATTTCTTACACTGACTTACTTGTTTTTTGAAGTAGCCGATAGCATATTCATCTGCATACGTAAGAAAGTTGAGAATGTTGTGTTTGATGTGGTACTCCTTCAGATGGTTCATTAGGTGAGTCCCATAACCCTGTGTGAAACGTACGAGGAAAAAAGCAATTACAAAGTCTCTGGGGACTGCACATATTAGAAACTGTGGACCAAGGGTTATGACAGATTATTTTTCAAAAAGCTGTTTTTCCTCTAGATCCTGTTTTAAATATTTTCTCATAAGTAACTTGGTGAGGCGTACTCAAAATCAAACCGTTTTCAGCCTTGTAAGGGTATCTTTATGACCCAACAGGGAAACATAAAATATCACAGCTTCCAGTGTCTGTTTCATTTTTAATCTGAAGGAGACCAAAACGTAGACTCTCTCTAGGGGTAAAGTATGTCTTTAAAGAGGTACATAATCTGCAAGTTGTAATTCAAGTTGCACACATTATTTTTTTCCTTTTAAGCTAATATCAACTATTAATAGTCACATGTTTCACCAATAACAAAACTACATATACTGTAATAGGGCATCCTTTATTAGCCATAATGCTTCAAAACTGCAAAGCAGGAATACCAAAATTACTCCTTCTAGGGGCACCCATTCTGAGAAAAGATCTGTTTTGCTGTGTTCTGTGCACCTGTAGCAGAAACTGCCTCAAAGGATTTATAATCTGAATTTATCATAGCACGTAAAAGGGAATAGTGAAACAGCTATTACCATAATAAGCAGCAGAAAATTATTGAGTCCACAGTCAAATAATAGCTATGGCTTCTGACTGCACACAGGAATAATTTCCATTTTCATTCAACCCCAAAGTAATCAAAAGATTCCATTTATTCACATTTCCAAGAAACCTATAGTCTTCACTTTCTGCTGTGAGATGAAGAAATGTAAAATAGACAGGAAAGCCCATAATAATGTGTTGTTCTTGCATATATTCGGGTTGAACATCACGGAGACTAACTGTACACTTACAGAAACATAGATGGAATCAGTTTTGGTACTCTGTTCTTGAAAACTGGAGACATTTTTACTTATGTACTTAAGCCAGAAAAATACATTACAAAGCATATGCTTCTGATTTAATTTATAATTTAATAGCTCCAAACATGGAAATAGCCAGCTAAAAGCAAGTTAGCTAAGTGCTGAAGCTCAATACAAACAATTTAGCAGGGACACTACTTTCTTTAAAGTTCTACTATCTAGGAACAAACCCCGTGCGTTTTTCCTTCATTTCCAGCTACTGCTCACAGCACCTAGTATTCAGACCTCATGTTTAAAATTGAGACCTTGGATATGTAAAAATAAGTACTTCTGAATTTGAGGAAGCTCTTAAAGCTGTATGTTCTTAAAGTTGTTAGTGGCACACATCATGCATGGCATTAGCTGTCAAACTGCTTCTTTGTATTTGACACCATGTGAAGTGGTACAGCATTACTTGGAACTCAGAAGTGCTAAAGATAATGAAGACACTTTCTGATTGCAAATTTTAATTCTCAAATTCTTTGAAGAGAACAAAAATTCTGAACCAAAATTTTTAATGAAAAATGTCTTCCTTAAATGCAAGATAGCAGTACATGAGCTAGCCAAACTCCTCACTTGCCTGCTCATCAACAGGGTGGAAGGAACAGCATATGAGAGACAGACATTTTATTTACACCTGAAACACTGCAGTTCATTCCAGTAATTTTAAAGCATCTAATCTCTGACAAAAAAAGTCACCTTTGTGCCTCAAAGAAATTCCAGAAATTATGATGACAATTATTTCAAAAGTGCTGCTGATCTATTATTTTTTATAACTTTCAAAGGATTTATTGATTCTAACACTTGCCAAGTCTAACATTCCTAAAAGGAAACTAGGCTATGTATAATAAAATGTAAAATAACTTTGTAACATGGGATCAAACTACTTCAAAACTAGTCCAAATTTAAATATCACATATAAAGGAAAACAGAACTACCCATATTCCTTATTCAAACCTCAAATCAAAACAGGAATTTATTTTTGTAAAGAACAGGCAGTTCTCCTATGTGTGAATATTTAGTTTTCCTCAGTTACCTGAGAAACTGTTGGTAGGGGTCACCCTACTCAGGAATGTGGGAAGGAAAATTTTCAGAAATGGTCAATGATACAGCAAGGCACACAGATGGTAACAGAATAAAGTGTGCATTATCTGTGCATATGCAAGCTAGGAGGCACTCTGATGGGTCAGATTTATCTGCCCTATCATGATCTTCCTAAAGACTCACAACACATCTTTGGCTGAGTAGTGCAGTTGGCTGTTTTAGTAGAACAAAAACACCTTTTATGAATTAGTCAAGGTTAGAACAGTCCTAATAAGCATATTCCGTTATTGTTTGCATTTGCTAAGACACTTTGGATACATTTATGACAGGCCACTGCTAAGTGCAGGGGACCATTCCTCTCTTAATAACAGAGCTGACTAAAATTAAACATAACCCAAGTACTAACAGTTGTCACAGGCTTTCAATCCTACTGTGACCCTTGCACACCCAGAGCTCTTCCCTTCAAAACAGGGCACAAAATTTTTGCATGTTAACTGCTACAAACCCTGAATTCACCCACATCTCAGAACAGTTTCAACTGAAAAACATGAAGCTACAGCACCATCTAAAGGCAAACTCCTGAATCAAATTGTCATAGTTGGATCTTCCTGTAGTCCCTTGGGAAAGCAGGGAGAATCTCCTGTATTGAGAGTGCTCTTTCTTCTTTCAGCACAGCCACCAATTCTCAACACTCAGAGAACATTTTGTGAAGTTAACTCAAAAAGAATGAATACAATAGACCATATGCTTATATTCAGATGCAAAACTATAACTAATGTTTTCGATTAGTCATGTAATCCTGCAAAGTGACTAAACACAACTTACTGTCACACACAAGCAATACTTAATTCAGTCTACCATGAGGTGTTACACTACAAAGGCAATTGCTGGAGAGAGAGGAGTGAATAATCCAAGAATGGGAGACTACTGGCCAGGAATTGGTGTTGACAGAGATTTTATCCAATTAATTACAAGTAATCCTATTATGATGTTATGATTCTAAATCTGCACATTTGTTTAGGTTTTGTGTATTATATTCAGAATTACTACCTTTCAAACTCCATTTCTGTTCGGCAACACAGTAATATATTCAACGTGACTAACAAAATTAGAATCATATGCAGTAGTGTATGTGACTCAAATGCATTTCATAAACTCTAGTAGAGAATTATTTTTACCTTGACTTGTTCATTGGAAGTCACAGCACAGAAAACAATCTCTGTAAATCCTTGGGAAGGGAACATCCGGAAGCAGATACCACCAATAACACGACCATCTTTTATTAATGCAAGGGTCTTGTGTTTCCTGACAAAAATAAGTCACTTTAATTCATGTACATACTACATAAAGTGCTATTACCCTCTTTTTGGTTTTGAATTTTGTTTGGGTTTGTTTTTTCTTTTTTCAGAAACTTCATTCACTCCTTTCCATGATGCTAATGCAATTGTATATGCCTCTGTTAAGTTAGCTGCTTCTATTTACAGAAGAGTTGCTATTTTAACATCATGCTGTGAATTTACCACAAAATTCATCATTCCTGCAGCAAGATCCTGGCCTTGTCAAGTACTCCTGGATGCTAGGGTAATGCCCAATAAATAAGAGTTGTATTGCTTTCATTGAATATATTGCTGACAGTTCACCATTATACATTTCTCAGGATGATTTTGCCCTGACTAAATTAGAAATTAATGGAGTTACAGCACAGCAAGTCCTTTCTAAGGGATCCCTGTTTCCTTACGTGAACTCTCTATAGCTATCCTGTCAGTTTCAAATGCAGCTGATGAAGCAAGAAATGATATTTCTTATTTCTAATCACCTACTCCCAGTGGAATCAAGATCATAATAAATATCCATTTCTGTTGCACTTACATTGACTGCCAGGAAATACATAACATGGTGCAATCTGAACTCTTGTGTCAAGGATTAAGAATTTTAGTGTAATCCTCAAGGTCTGGAAAGATTTACCCTGCACCTGTTATCTAGGTTATTCAATACACGGTATCACATAAACTGTATAAACAATACAGTAAATTACAGAAGGTATCTTTCTGGGGGGAAGGTTGGTGCCAAAAGTGAGCCCCTGCCAAAAAAAATAGTCTGAACACTAGCTGCATTTTATGTGTTGAATGAGATTTTATACATTTTACATACTTTTTTTTTTTTTTTGCACTTATTTTGGTGCTTCATATTTGTAGAATGACAGGAGCAATGTAGTACCTTGAGCCTTTCATTTTGTTTACTCGTGTTTGAGTTATTTAAGCATCAAGGTTCAATAAGGATGGCCACTTCGGAAGTAAGAATATTAAAAGGCGATAAAAGGTAATAGCTGAAAGGAATTTGGGAAGAGAACTGTTGGATTCCAGTGTCTCACACTTGACACAGGTTTGTGTGTACCCGCTACTCAGAGAAGGTCTCCAGTGTGTGTCCTTGTAGATTCACGGCAGATGCTGGGATACCCTGTCCAGTCACGGTGCTTTGCTTCCTCTGGGTCAACTGTTTGCCTCAGGCACAAAAAGGAGGGCATTTTCTAGTTGTAGCAATATCCATTCCTTTTTCTCAAGCACAGACTGTTCTCCAGACAGTTTTTTATACAGCACTTAAACTACCAGCAGCTCCTCTCAGCCTATTAGAAGAGTCTTTCCCAATAAGAAATAGGGGAGAAGCCCATAACTTAACACCACTATTTCAGAATTTTGCTTTGATGTTCAGTTACGAGGGAACGCAGTGGCTTCAGTCAGTAGCCTCTGCTTGAGATCATAGTGCTGCAAGGGCGCCTAAAGTCAGACAAGATCCCCATGCTGCCTCTCCCAACCAAGCTGTGCTTACCCCCACACAGGAGAGGTAAAAGAGTCTGGACCGGTGCTGTTTCCCTCTGAAGAACCCAGGAGAAGGATCCAAGATCAGTCTCCTGTGCCTGGAGACTGAAGTCTTGTCTAACAATCCCCAGCACTGGGCTGTTTGTACTTCAGGGACAGCACAGACCCAGCAGCAGCAGCGTTTGCTGGCACCAAGAGAGTATATTCAAGGGAATGTGAGCCTAAAAGCAGAGGAAATGGATCCAGAAATGTTTTCATAACCACTGCTGCGACAGTACTGAGCACAGAGGTTGATATAGTATGTGGTGGAGAAAGGCCCTTCCACAAACCAGACTGTGTATTTGGCTGCAATCAGCTCAGTCATTGCTCCTCAAGGTCTCTGCTGACACACAGTGAACCAACAGGCATCCTCCACTGGGAAGTGCTGCGGTGAGTACAGCAAACCCCTAGGGTATTATTGGGCATGGATTATTCAGAGGCAGAAATTCTGGGAGAACAAACTGGTTGAAAGGAAGCAGACTCTGCAGGAAACACAATGGTGGGAAAGTGGATGCTTCTGAGGAGAGCCTCCCTTGATGCTTGAGCAGCTGAGGCACAATTCAGTAAGGACACTAGGGTAGGTGGAGGACAATATGCAATCTCTGGATGCTGCTAAAGCCAATGTGTCTCTTTTCAAGTGCCTGTGGTGTATCAGTTGCATCCAAAGCAAAACAGGAAACTTGCACTGATAGAGAGAAAAGCAACATGCTTGGGTGAAGAGTGATTTCTCCCATGCTGATTTAAATGCTGCTGTTCTTCATAAATCCCACAGGTTCTCACTGAAAAACTTCAGTCTGCTGCCATTTGGCTCACAATCTCCACAGAGGATGGAGCAACCAGCAGGTTAGTTTGGGCCTGGAAACCACCAATAAGCACTGTAATTACTTTCTGACTTTCACTTCTAACATTTGAAAGTACAAGACAAGTAGGAGCCTTCCCCACAGGCCCATATCCCTGTACTGGGTTTGCATGGCAAGGTTTTGGTAGGGTGGGGGCTACAGGAGTGGCTTCTATGAGAAACTGCTAGAAGCTTCCCCTGTGTCTGACAGAGTCAGTGCTAGCCTGCTCCAAGATGGCCCCACCAAGGCTTAGCCCATCAGCAGCAGTGGCAGCACCTCTGGGATAATATAGTTAAGAAGGGGGGAAATTTACTGCACAGGAACAATTGCAGCTGGAGAGAGGAGTGAGAACAGGTAAAAGGAACAGCTCTGCAGACACCAAGGTCAGTGAGGAAGGAGGGAGAGGAGGTGCTCCACACAGTGGAGCAGAGATTCCCCTGCAGCCCATGGAGCAGACCATGGTGAGGCAGCTGTGCCCCTGCAGCCCTTGGAGGTCTATGAGGAACAGATCTCCACCTGCAGCCCCTGGAGAACCCCATGCTGGAGCAAGGAGATTCCCAAAGGAGGCTGTGACCCTGTGGGCAGCCCGTGCTGGAGCAGGCTCCTGGCAGGACCTGTGGTCCCATGGAAAGAGAAGCCTGCACTGGAGCAGGTTTGCTGCAGGACTTGTGATCCCACAGAGAACCCACACTGTCGCAGCCTGTTCCTGAGGGACTGCAGCCCATGGGAAGGTCCCACAGTCCTTCTTATCTCCTGTGGGAGGGACCCCACACTGGAGCAGGGAAAGAGTGTGATGAGTCCTCCTCTGAGGAGGAAGAAGCAGCAGAGACATCATGTGATGAACTCACCACAACCCCCATACTCCTGCACTGCTGGGAGAGAGGTAAAGTTAAGCCCAAGAAGAAGGGCAGGGTGGTGGGGGGGGAAGGTGTTTTAAGGTTCTGGTTTTATTTTCTCATTACCCTAATCTGATTTGATTGGTAATAAATTAAATTAATTTTCCCCAAGTTGAGTCTGTTTTGCCCGTGAGGGTAATTAGTAAGTGATCTCCCTGTCCTTCAACTGACCCATGAGCCATCTGTTGTATTTTTTCTTCCTTCTCCACCTGAGAGGAGTAGTGATAGAGCAGCTTTAGTGCCTGGCATCCAGCCAGAGTTAACCCACCACAGTACCACAACAAGAAGCCACTTATCATGAATACAGCCACGGAGGTAGTAGTTGGGCACAATCCAGTTAGATTCGCTAGGATTTATAGGGGCTTGAAATAGGAAAAGAGTAGTACAGGCACAGCTGCCCTCCATGCCGCCTTGGCTGGTCCTTTCTTACACTGCTACCTTCAGCCAGCACCAGGCTTTCTGTTTCACCCGCCAAACTACCCTCCAGCAGTACTCACGGATCGAAGACCAAGCGCGTGATGTACTCCTTTGGCATTCGAGGCAGCTGATGGGAGAACACGTTCTGCAAACCAACCAGCCACATCATGATCTTCTTGTTGGGTTTCTGGTTCAAGGAGTTGCCGACCACGTGGAATTCAATCACCCCCCTGCGCTCCTCCAGCCTCGCTGCCTCATCCCGGGCTGAGTGCGCAGAGAGGAAGTTGGTCTGTACCACACAACAAAGTAATAAAATGATATTTTGGAGATTTCACTTCCTCTGACAGAACAGCCTTGATGAACAAACAAGTGAAATCCCCTCTTTTTTTCCAAGCCACCTTTTTACAAAAACAAAACTGCTGATCATTACCTTTTTTTTTTTTTAGCAGAAGTAACACGATCAAATAAGCTGGATATACATCTACACTACAGTGTACAAAGGCTATTCAAACTTCTTTTGGAAAAGATTAACAACAGCCATGATTATGATTCAAGTTCCAAAATCTCTCAAGGATCAGCACTCATCCAGTTGAAGCCTATGCCACTAAGTCCACTTTAGTCTAGGCAGCTTGGACAATAGTAGATTTGCCTACGCATACTGCAAACCCAGATTTTAACAGGCAAAATCATATATTTTCATTTTAGTAGTGTTTTCCACTATCTGTGCCACTATCATAAGAGCCTAAAAAGAATATTTTAATTCCTACTCATTTTGCTGTTACATATCTAGTAATTGCATCCATATATTTGAATGGAGATCAAAGTAATACAGACAATTTATTTAACTTTTTTTTCCAAGCTCATTTTACAATGCCAAAACATCTCTGCATGCACATACTGTTTACTTTTTAGAGCAAAGTTTGGCTGCTGCATTTCTAGTCACTGCCAGCCCCAACAGCCAGACTGGCACAGCATTTGTAATATGCAGAGCCATCAGTCACAGTATATAGTTTGAGTAAGAAATGTAGGTGGTTCCAAATCTTCTGCACCCACTAGCTAAACCTTGGCAAACAAGAGCTGCTGGCAAAACATAGCCTGGCAAAGGGAACAGAAGGAGGAAAAGCCAGCCAAAAAAAAAAAAAAAAAAGTAGTACAATTCTGTACATGGTATAATTCTGCAATTCTGTTTGTTTTCTCCTCCAGCAGGACAAAAAAGAGCAACTGTGGAAGACAGAGCAAATAACTGTTTAGAATCAGCCCTTCTGCAGTAGACAGAGGTTTTGACTTTGGATCTTTCATTTCGCTGCAATATTTGAACCCTGTGCCCTTTGCCTTATGAGCTACACCTACAATTAACAATAAAAAGCATTCTCTGGAGCTGTTCTATAAAAAAAGTACCTTGCAAAATAAGCCGGGATCTACTTTTTTACTATCATTAGCTTCCAACTCTCTTTGCAAATAGTGTACAATGCATTAAAAAAAAACAAAGCAGAACTATTCTCATGTTAATGATGCATTTCATCAACATTTTTTGTTTGCCTAATCACACTCAAAGTTTCTGTTTTTCTTACTGACAGCATGATCAATTTTGTGGACTTAGTTCATCATACTCTATCCACGTGGAATATTTATTAAAACCAGACCATTTGCAAACAGACCATTTACAACACCAAGTCTACATATTTCTCTCACCTCTGGCCCAAGCATTGCTGCAGGATCTGTAATTGTGGACATTACTTCATTGATTAATTCAATAGGAATATCTCCCACAACCCTTGGTCTTTTGGAATCCTCCAGAGAATAGGGTTCATTATTTTTTCTCTTTTCTCCTATAAAATAAAACCAGGAAAAATTAGAAACAACCAAACTGTCACAGACTATTACTATAAAGTCTACCACTTTTGTTATATTCTTTAGTTTGTATGCCAAGTTTGGGGTTTTTTAATCCCTACAGAAAGGGAGAAAGAGAAATAAATGAAATCTGAACTATGCTTATCACTCCTGCAATTTTGTCTTTGTACTGGGATATTAGCGTGAAGCAAGATTCATACACCTCTCCTATACCTCTGTAGTTCACAGTGAAATTATTTTTCCTATTTTAATTCAACATACTCTGCAGTGAACCTCTGTGTTGCTGTCTTGGAAGGTCTGTGCACAATACACAAATTATAGTGCACACTTCTAAATTTACTGGAATTAAGTGTCCGTTATAGATTTCTTTCACCCTTTTTGTAAACCGAGCAGCACATACAGTCTGACACATTATGCATATTTAACTTCGAAAATCCATATAAAGTTTCCAAATCAAAACATACCATGTTGATTATTAACTGTCCTACTAACTGTGGACTGACCTGTAACACAGCAAAAGCAACTAGTTAAATGCATGAAAGGGAAGTCTTCCGAAGACTAGTAAAGTTACAATAATACTGATAGAGCCAGCTGTTAGCTCAGGATTTACCCAAGCAGCAAACTGCCGAATACTAGGAAAGCATACAAACAGGAATATCAGTCCATAGTTAACTTGTTCCTGCATTTTTTCCCTAAAGATCTGCTAAAGGTCAGAGCCAGGATGCAGAATTTTGCCTTTGTGACAAGCACTTGAGATAAGTGAGATAAGTTAGTTTGGTTTTGTTTATTTCTGTGTTGTTTTGTTTTTTAAGATACTCTTTCTGAAACAACTAGGTAGTTTAGGGCCCACTATGCCCATTATTTTACATATGGTATAGATTTTTTTACCACAGTTATAGCACTCTAAATATATGGGGATCAAATGTTCATTCATTCCCCTTTTCAGGCTTTCAAGCAGTAAAACTGCTTTCTTAACAGAAGAATTTTACTGTTAACCTCCCTTCGCTGTGGAAACTTTGATTCCTTCTCTTTATTTCTTACTTTTCAAACAGTTATTCACATGTGAACAGACCTTCCTTCTTATTTCCCAAGAGATCAATTTCTTGTTTTAAAACAGAATTTTTTGAAGCAATCTGTCAAAAGTTCTCTGCAAATCCAGGTACACAAAACCCTTTCCAAATGCTCACCAATTCCTTCACAGATATGTACAATTCACAAGTTCTACAAAAGGCACACTGAATTTCCATGCATCACAATGCTCACACATTTATTCATTCTATTCTTAATCAGTTTATTGTTGTTTCTTCTAATTCTCTGAAATAGGAGACTTAACACTGACAGTTTCCTGAAGTCTCTTGGAACCCCTTTTGAAACTGGTTTTGCATCTGTGGTGTTTCAATTTCGTAGTGCCAAGGGCAATTCCAGTGACAACTCAGCTGTACAACTTAATAATTAGGTTTTTAGTTCCATTTTTTTTTTTAAACTCTCAAAAAAAATCAAATTTTTCTAGTGACTAGTGACTACTCATTTTGCTGATCTGTTACTAGAAAAGAAATCTTGTACTCATTCCCACTTTAAAGACCATTTCCCCATTTGTCCCTCAAAAAAAAAGGCTTTTCAAGAGTCACCTTAAGTTCCTCTGTAGTTAGAAGGCTAAGAATCCATTTACCTTTTTCTGCTTCCTTGAGGACTCACTTTACATAAGCCCATGATCATCTCTCTGACCTACAAACTCTCTTGACAGGCTCATTAATCCTGAAGTGTTTGAAAAAGGATTTGTTAGGAGAATTTATGCATTGAACAACTTGTTTTCCCCAAAACTACTTTTTTTTTTTTTTTTTTTACCCTGACCTCATTCAGGTTTTGAATTTAACCTGGTTGGTGTGTTTCTGCTTTTCTTCATTGCTCAAATGTATGCAATTCCAGTACCTTGAAAGATTAAAATAAAAACAATGCAATGGCTCCTTCTCCTCCACCTTTATTTAAATTAAATCTTTTTTCATGGCTCATAATATGTGTACTCCAAGCAAAGTGTTTTTCAACAACCTCTGACACCAGCAGACCTTTCCCCAATCTTAATTTAAACTTTTTTCTTTCTTTTTTTTTTTTTTTTTTTTGAAAAAATATTTCATTTTCCCTAGTTAAACATTACCATAGTTGAGAAAAAGTCTGTGTGTACACATCTTTTAGCAAAAGCACCTCATGATCTCTACTGCAGAGTGAAGGTAATGGTCCAATGTACTGCAACTACTGATAATATCAACAGAAGCCAAAAAGCAGGTCTCCCTCTTCATTACCTAAGTTTGGGTCTAGGGCAGAAGAAACTTTGCAAGCAGGACTCATACTGCCACTGTTGGGTTGCTCCAGAGATGAAGGACTTGCACTGTACGAAACAGATCTTGCAACAGGAGGAGGACTGATAACTGCAATAGCATAAAAGACAATCATAAGAAAATCAGGACATGGAATCCATTAGGTGCTGACATACCCATGGAGCCCATTATGGTTCTGAAGGACTTTCACAATGATGGACCCAACTTCACACCCACCGCCTCAGAAGTAACAGCTAACATTGTGCAACAGAGCAATGCCACCAGTTTGCAGAGACATTAAAGCTTTATCTCAATACATTTTTCTAAACTTCCACATAATGAGACTGTATTACTTTTGGAAGAGAGAGATTGCAAATATAAGGCTTTATTATTCTGCAGTGCTGAGCACAAGCTAAGAAAGCAAACTTCCTTCATGTACCTGCCAAGCCTCCTGGCGCTTAGCTTCATGAAAAGGCTTTTTGTAGGGCTCTATTGAGAAGCAAAATCTCATCACTCAGCTTCAGCTGTCCATTTTAACAGTGTTCAAAGAAGGGTTGGACAAATCAAACTCAATAAAGGGAGAAGCTGTTGCACCAGTTAAGAGGATGAAACTATTGTTTTAAAATGCCCCAGACTAACTAACATCTCTCACTCAGATGTTAAAAAAAGAAAACCCA
The DNA here is from genome assembly GCA_009823435.2 of Nymphicus hollandicus. Classification (NCBI taxonomy): domain Eukaryota; kingdom Metazoa; phylum Chordata; class Aves; order Psittaciformes; family Cacatuidae; genus Nymphicus; species Nymphicus hollandicus. The sequence goes on from WTXV02049785.1 coordinate 47,955, forward strand.
ACTCTCATCCCAAATCATCCTCGTTTTAATTTGTGTCAGGATTTTTGGCAGACAGGCAGGACACCTGCAGTCTTTCTCCTTGCCTTTATCCTGGTGTCATCAGCAGCAACAGCTCTTTTGTGCAGTGTTTGTGCCAAGAATCCAGTGTTTGAAAGGTGCACATTAAAATGAACCACTGCAGAAATGTATATGATAGAATGAACTCTGAGAGCAACATGATTTTAGAATTGCAGTGAACTTGTGCCTAAGGCATAATTCACCAGTCCCTGGTGCAGACCAGGAATTTCTCACCAAAAAAGCCTGCATCTGTCACAGTGGAATTTCCCTACTACTTTAGCAAATTCACTATCAGATGAATTCAGATGAAGTGCTGACATGATGATTTTGTCAACTGATAATCAACAATTGTTTCAAAACACTGAATTGTTATAAAATATTGAATTAAATACTTGAAAATTAAGTTAATCCCTGAGCTGTATAAATGGGTTTTAATAACTTCTGAGCAGGAAGGAAGAAGAGAAGGGGAAAGCAAAATAAGATGATCATCAATGTCTCCCTGCAATTTTAGGGATGACTTACACCTCAGTGCCCCAACTGAAGAAGAAAGCTGCAGAATAGCCAATGAGACACATGGGTAAGAAACAAAGCAAGGAAAAGCTATGAAAAAACCCTGAAGAAAATCAAAGGTGTGTGTGCAAAGGCAATGGGACACCTGATGTGGAAGGTCCCTACTTCCCTACTGTTAGATCCCTATGTCTCTTCTGCTACAGAGTCAGTAGACTGGCGTGGTCCTCATGTGAGGGGACCATTGTCCAGCAAGTGACCCACTGCAGCCATTTACCCACTGGCCATTCTTACCTTCCCACACTGAGTGCACTTGTGCCACTTGAATTATCAAATGATTTACCTCTGCACTCAGCCTCCTCCACTGGCACCTTTAGTTAGCTGGATTTCAACATCAAAATGGGATCTTTATAGAGAAAGTACCAGAGAGTCAGGCACCTGTTCTTACTTGAGACAGACTGACTTCAATATAAGCTGCTATTTATAAATCTGTGTATCTAAGTCTCGTTCCTTAGAATTCATCACTTGTAAAGATTTATCTTTACATTCAGATTCTCCCTAACACACCACTAAATGCAAATTACCTGTCTGGATTCCCAGCTGGCCACTTCGGGAATTAGACACCATGAAATCCTGATCCCAAATGGGAGAATTCTGGCTGTACACTTCTTCTTCCAGCATTGACAGAAACCTAGGCACAAAAACAGGTGAAATAGTAACAGGAAGATTCAAAATAGGTTCATTTTCAGAATAAGCATTTGCAACTTTTTAAAACTTAAAAGTATTTACTGATTCAGTAAGGAAATGCTGCTGGCCAATTAATTTTTTTAAAACAACAAACACACACAAAATCACAAGGCAGACTAGATTTTAAGAACCCTACCTCAGCAGAGTGCTTTCACCTATAAAAATTTACCTTTGTTTATAAGCAATATTTATCCAATTCACAAATGCAGAAAGAAAGAGTTACAAACTACTTTTACAGAACAAAACTGCATACTAATAAGAAAGCTACGAATTGACAGATGTCAAGGTAGCCATGTTATACAATGTTGAGAAAATACGTCTGTTTTGCAGATGCAATTGCTTTCTGCCTCTTACAGATTTATAAAATCCCAGAGTTAGTTATTAACAATGCTCTTAAGAACATATTTTCATTTCTTTAAATGCCCTATTGTAACATTTAATTGCATGTTTGCTCTTTCATAACAGTATTTTTAATCTTACTTTGGTATATTTAGAGAAACAGTGTTATTTAAACCTCTTCCAGTATTATTATATGTGAGACAAATTCCACAGATAAGACTATCCAGCACGCTCTCCTTCCCAGGGCTAATACATCAGTTCCTTCTGAGAAGCAAGATAGTTGCTTATCCTATGTTGCACAAAGCAGGGTTTCAGACCAGAAGTTGATAGGGCACATTTTTACTCTCTAGAATCATCTATATGTATAGAAACTGTCCAGGTGAAACCAACAGACTGTTGAGTAAGACTTCCTGAACAGGATAAGGATTTTCAGGATCAAGTCCTAAGTCCTACTCTTGTATTTGATATATAGGACATTTTTATCTAAGCACAGCAATGTGTGGTGTTTGCTGCTATCTATACAGCTGATAACAGCTAAAAAGTTTGTAACAGCTACTTGACCAGCTGTGATGGAGCAGAAGCACTCATTAAACTTCAGCCAAGGCTACATTTACAGGCAGTGCAGAGGCTGTGTTCAGACCACTTGGTGACTATTTCCTAGGTACACACACGCATAAGCTGTGGGTACTCCCTTTGCCCAGGAAGGAGCTGCCAGAACAGCCAGGAGCCCAGCACTGATAGCAGGCACCGACTCTGTGCTCTGAGCTGCAGCTACTCCACAGGGTTCACTGCCTAACGCCAGCAGAGACACAAATGCTTCAGACAAGTACAGCCCATAAAAGATTTAAAACATTATTCCCATTTCCCACAGATCATCAGCGAACAGTGCTTGTCTTTTTTTCCCCCCAGCAGAATATTAAAAGGAACTGCAGTGAATAATACTGCTTTTCAAATTATTTATCTAGGGTGTAAATGGCAGTGGAAACATAGGGGCATATGCACACCTCTTTCCTCCGCAAATCTGCTCCTTGTATCAATGCACTGTTAAATCCTTTTTTATAACTGTTTCAGGACCAGATCATGATCCTATTCCCAGATATACACAAACATTCCTGTATCAATAGCAGTCTAGCCCAGAGACAGTTTACATTCTTCAAAGTGGTAAAAGGCACTATTAGTAATCACAGTATCACAGTATGCTAGAGATTGGAAGGGACCTCAAAAGATCATCTAGTCCAATCCCCCTGCCGGAGCA